>JAODAL010009626.1:0-109617 GCA_025379985.1 Phyllomedusa bahiana | reverse complement strand
ATCCATGGGCCACATGTGTCCATGGAAAAACGGGGGAGAAGGAAAAGGGTTTAGCGGGTAAAAACCAAAAATCGGACTATGGAAGGGAGTTTGTGGGGGGCCCACAGGGGGTGCAACCCTCCAAAAAATTCATTTGTGCCCTTGGCAAGGTCGGCCACCAGTGGGAACCGCGAGATCACTGTTTCGACCCCCCAAAAAACCCGGATGCCCTCCCAACAATGAGCCATTTTTCCCCATCTTAGGACTCTTTCCAAAGGGGGCCGGGCACACAAAATTTTTTTTCCCCGGGGGAACCCGTTGGGGGGGTGCAGGGGAGCCGCGTGGGAAAAACATTTTGGGGGTAATAATTTTGCTGGGGCCCCCAGGTTCCCCCCCAAAATGAGGGTCCGATGCGCAGAAAGAGAGCAGGCCCTTAAACGATCCTTTTCCGCAGTAAATCCGAAAGTCAAAGGGGAGAGAAAAAAAAACCCCCCACCGGGTTTAAAGGGGGTTTTTGGGTGCAAACTGACTGGAGGTACGGGAGGTTTTTGGGGATCAGTGTACACATCAAATGGATGACGGGCTCCCCCCAAAAGAGATACGCTTTTTCCCTCCGGGCCCAATTTTTAGGGGCAAGCGGGCCCCCTTTTTCCCCTGAGGGCATTTTTTCCTTCTCGGTGGCAAAAAGTTCTTGGAAAAAGCCCCCACAATAGTGTTTTCCCCCTTAGGCCCCTTCTGATTGGGGACTCCCCCTCCCCCCAGGGAAAGAAGCCACCCCAACCCCCAACGAAAAAGGGCCCTTTCCAAATTCCGGGCGAGACGGGAGGGGGGCCGGCAGAGGAGGGGGCGGTTT
Source organism: Phyllomedusa bahiana (assembly GCA_025379985.1). NCBI lineage: Eukaryota > Metazoa > Chordata > Amphibia > Anura > Hylidae > Phyllomedusa > Phyllomedusa bahiana. The sequence goes on along the minus strand of JAODAL010009626.1, from coordinate 108,785 downwards.
TTAAAACTTGGAAAAAGTTTTTCTCTGCCCCCGGGGCGACCAACATCTGGGAGGGGGCCCCTTCTTCTTAGCCCAGGGCCCAAGGGGAAGCAAAAAAAGGTAGAGAAGGGGGGGAAAAAAATTCCCCGGAATTTATTTTTGGCGAACCCCAGAAACGTTTTTTATGGCTCGAACCCAAAAACTGGTCGGGGCCCAACCTTGCAAGACAGCTGATGTAAAAAAAAATTTTTTAAATAAAATTTTCCCCAAAACCATTTTGAAAATTAATTACTGATTTCAATGATTTTTTTAAAGGGGGTTTTTTCAAACCTACAAAAAAAAAGCTTTTGAATGAAGGGACATTTTTAAAAAAAGATTTTTTCTAAAAACACGGGTCAAAAATTTTTTATTTTATTTTCATAAGAAAAAAAGAGTTTTTTGATGTGCTTTTAAAATAACACTTTTTTCCCTAGGGAAAACCTGCATACCAGACCTTTATTCTGTTATTTTAATTTTGAGCGGGAGAGCAGGAAGGGGAACCCACCCCAAAGACAGACTGAGCGGGCCCAGAGCAAACAGTTCTAAAAAGAATACTTTTTGGGAAAAGCAAGCCCCCAGAGAAGATGAACAGATACAGACGGGACAGGACGTGCGTCCAAGCCCGTTTCCCGACCAGACCTTAAGCGGCCAGTAAAAACCCTGGGTGGGGGACCCTACCCTTTTGTTTTGTGCAAACACAAAACAGATAAGACGGACAAAAAAACCAATAAAAAACCGGGCCCGAAAATGAGCCCAGTACCGGGAGAGATTGGGAAAAGGTCCCAAAATAAACAGGCAAAAAAACAGAAAAATCAAAAAGGGGCAGGCACAAGGTCAGGAAAGAAAATATGCTATTAAGAGAGAGAAAGCTAGCTCAAGAAAAAAAATTCTATCACAACACGGGAAAAGGGAAATAGGGCCCCTTAAGGGATGTCTATTTCCAGTTTCCAAGCTGTAATGGGGCCCAACCCTCTGAAAATTTCGACCACAAAAAACCCCCAGACAGACACCCAAAAAAAGGGTTAGGGGTTGCAGGCACTATCTTCACCCATCACAGAACAACCCTGCGGGCCTCCCCTAGAAAAGGGAACCAAACTTATGGGGCCCTAAGTGCCCAAACCCACAATAAACCCTATTTTCCCGGGACACTCCCAAAAACCCTGTAGCAAACGGGTTTAAAATCAGGGCCCAAATTTTACACATTTTTCTGCCTTACTCAAGTACATTTGGGCCTGCGCCGCAGCCTGAACCATATGGTATGAAACTTGTTTTCCTTTTTTACCCAAATTGAAATTTACTCCTAAACCGTCATGAAAGCTTTGTTTACTTAAAATTTTGGGTTTCCCTTGGGAAAGTTTTCTTTGTAATTCTCAGCAGTTATGAAGAAGGTTTTAATATGCAAATTTAAACCGGGAAGAACAATTGAAAAAAGGGAGCTGACTGCTGAGACTCCCATAGTGAAAAAACCCCTTTTAAACCTTAAAGCCTTTTTTCTGAGTTTTCCACCCCCCTTTCCAAAAAAATACAAAAAAATCGCCAGGTAGTGGGGAAAACAAGGAATGGGGCTTTCAAAAAGGGTACGGGTTGAAAGAAGTAAGAAAAACCTTTTTGGCTTTTGTTGGATTTATTGCATTTTTTAATAAAAATTTTGGTTAGTTTTGGGTTAGCTTTTTGGGCCACCCGGGTTTTTGTCCGGGTTTTGGGCCCCCGTACTAAAGGCCTTTGGGGGGGGGGGGGGCCCTTTTTCTCCCCCCCCCAATTGAGAACCCACAGATTCTTTTCCGAAAACCGGACGGAAGTTTTTGCTTGCTCAATGTTTGCCCCCGGGGGCCCCCCGGGCCCAAAAACCCCGGGGCAAAAAAACCCGGGGCAGGGGGGATGCTGCCTGGGTTTTTTCCCAATAGAGCAAAATTTGGCTCTTTTTTGGGCCGATTTTTCAGGCGGCCCTGAAAAAAAACCCGCAAAGGGCCCTAAAAAAATCGTCCGAAAACCCGGGGGCCGTGGGGACATCCCAAAAAAATTGTTTTTACTTTTAAAATTGTCTTAGGGAAAGCAAAAATAAGAAAAAACTTCCACAAAAAAGGGAGGAACAAAAAAATGAACCTCTGTTTTTAGTTTTCTCCAAAGCCCAAAAATTTGGGTTTTACTGACAAATCATTTTTCTTAGAAAAAAAGGTTTTACTGTGTACTTTCTGGGATGTAAAACATTTAAAAGACTTTAGTAGATGTTTTGTTCAGGAAGCGGGTAAAAAGCTAAAATAGCTAAAATAGAAATTGCTCATAAAACTGAGGTTTTAAACTTTTTTTAACTTTCTTGTCTACAAATTAAGAAGATTCAGGATTATTGATACTCTCTTGAGGAGTGGGCATCCTTTTTCAATCACTTAAAGAACCAGGGGGACAACCCAAAAAGTTAAAAATAGACCCCCCAAGTGAAAACAGCAAAAGCTACTGAAGACTCTAGAAATTCAAAAAAACAAAATTCTGCCATTAGAAAAACACTGACCGAGGGCGGGGCCCCCCCGGGATGGCACTGAAAGCTAGAAACATCCCCTGTGAGTTTCCTCTAAACCCAGTCCAAATCCCCAAAAAATAACCCCACATACCCATTTTTTTGGACACCATTTCCCCCCTCTCTGTTTTCCAAGGAAGAAGAACTGAGCAAAAAGGGGGCCACTACAATCAAAACCCTCCAGAGATTTCCAGAGTTTTATCATGGGCCTGCTGAAGCTTACTAAAAGCTTCCCCCCTCTGCCTGAAAATTGAAATGTCAGGGAAGGCACAAGAGCAAAAGCAGATAAAAGGGGGCCCCTCTGCTTTGGAACATTTCCCAGTGGCACATCCCTTTTTCCCCCCACGACTTTGGGGGCCCTGCCCATATCCAGGGCCACCCCATTACTGACAGCATGTCTTTTTTAAAAGCCCTAGTGCACATCTCACCCTTTTTACCTGCTGCCTGAAAATAACTGAAAATTTATCTAAATCTGAAAGGGGGATAAAGCACAGGAGGACATAATTTGGTGCATACAAATCGTTTTCCAAACCCCCATCAAACCCCCACTGCTGCTGACATACCACCCCCCTGAAAACATCAGAGTCCCACCTCCAACAGTCATAACTGCAGGGGCAGAGAGGCCCCATTTCTAAACAAAAAACCCTGACAGTCTTGTCAGGCTCCTGGAGATTTTGCCCTTATACAAAAATTTCCAAGCTCTCAAAGCAAAAACCCTTTTACTGTTATAGTATTGTAACAAACCACAGGGGGTTACCTAAAAACTCTATGACTCTCAAAGCATCCCTTTTTACCCCACCTGCCTGAAGTTATAAAACCCTCTTAATAAGTTCTCCTTTCAACTGAATTCAGACCCCGTTCTTTTTAAGCTTTTTAAGTTTCCCGTCAGCGGGTTTTTCCTGTATTACTAAAGTTGTCTGCTTTCGGGTTGGAAAAAGGGAGTTTCTGCACTCCTCAAGGGATATTTGCTTTTTTTTCTTCACAACCTGTCCCTTACTTTGAACTGTGTTTGGGGACTTTACCTTATCTATACCGTGCAAACCTCATTACTGTCTAGGACATTAACTGACTCACAAAAAAAGCTCCCTTCCTTCTATCCCATTGCAAACTCTATTCCCATTTGCAAACCCCCCCTTGAAAACACATTTAGAGACTTCTTTAAAGCAACTGTAAATTTCCCTCCGTAGCCAAAAAATTTACTGAAATCTGTTCCCCCCTTGAGTTGTACCTTTAATCTTATTTAATTCAAAAAACAATCCAACAAGGGGGTTGAGGCCACTTCATTTATATACATTTACCGATATCCCCAACCAAATTTGGGGGAAACTTTTTTCCCCAAAATCGCTATTACGAAAAAGGGGTCATTTAGGGGAGGCACAAATAAAAAAAAACCCGAGAAACAAACCCGCCAAACTTCCTAAATTTTTTTTACTTCTTCATCTCCCGAAGAAGCACCACTACAAAAAAGAGGTCAACAATACCCATCACCCTCGCGCCCCCTTTTTCCTCCAGGGGGGAAATCTTAAAAACGAACCCCCAAGACCCCCCTTAAAACGAAACCCCCTACAACAAAATACGTTGCAGAAAGCTCTTCTTTTCCCTTTCCGCCCCCACACCCCATCTGACTTGAAGCAAATGATTTCTGAACTTAAACAGGATTTTCACTCTCTAGCAAAAAGAACGGGCCCATATTGAATCTAAAAGGGCAGAATTTTTCAAAATCCCATAAAAGCCCCCCCCTTAAAAAGATGCTAATTTGTGTCTAAGGAGGGGGGTAAAACGTCTCTCCAAAAGTCCCTTTGGGCCTTTTAAGACAGTTTAAGGCGTTTTTAACTTTAGAAAATTTGAGGTTTTTCCCCGAACAGTTTTTTCCTGATGAAATTAAAAAGCCAAACCAACAGACCTCAATGGAATTAACCCCTTCCCCCCAAACAAATAAACAAGATTCATAATTGACAGGGTCCCCCAGGGTCCCCAAACCCAGGAAATTTTCCTCATTTTAAGCCCAAGGGACACAATAACACGCATCCACTTCTATAATTTTAAAGGAAACCCTTCCCTTTGTGCGCTCTGCAAAATGGAAAATCCTTCCAAAAAGGCCTTTTAAGCTTTTTTCAATTTTCCCTGGGGCCTGTCTGCAATACGATTTATTTTGGGCGGAAAAAAGTTTTCCCCCCTTTACAAAAAATTTTTTGTGACAAAGGGGATTGTTTTTAGATGGGGGTTTCCGGTCAAACTTTTTAAAACCTCTTGAGAAGGCACTCAATTTTACCCGCAAACCCCCGGAAAAAAAGTTTGTACATTCTAAGAAACTGGAACCTTTCTTGCTCCCTTGACTCCCCCGCCCCCCCCAAAAAAACCCCCTGGGTCCCCCATAAAACATCCCGGGCCCTTGTTCAAAACCTGCAGACTGGCCGTTTTTTATTTTCCCCTTTAACTTTTTTAAAATTTACTGGAAAGGGGGGGTGCTTCCCCCTTTGTTGTTTTCAGCGTTTTTTTGTTTTACAGGGCCAAGGGGGACTTTTCTCCTTTGTGTTCCTCCTGAAGGGAAAAAATTTTCTTTTTAATGTTTTTGGGTTTTTTTATTTTTTAAAATTTTTTTTTGAAACCCCTTTTTTTAGTTATCGTGGATTTTGTTTCACTGGCCCCCCAAATTTTGTGGCAACTCCTGAGCGTTTTTAGCATTTCCCGATAAAGTATGCGGGGCCCCCATACTTTTTATATAAACTATTTTTTTGGGTTAAAGTTTTTGGACCTAAAAGTTTAAAAGAATTTTAAAATCCTGCCCCAAGGCTCTTTGCTTTGGGGGAAAATTTTAAAAAAATTTCCCAAAACGATATTATTTGGGTTTTCAGGAGGGGCCCATTAAATTTTCCCATGATGCACATAGATTGAAAAAAAGCTAAATTCCCCCTTTTCTTCCCCCTTAAAACGCCTCTAAAAAGGGAAAAAAAGGGCCCCTTTGCAATTTTAGTCAGAAATTTAATTCATTTAAAATTTTCACCAAAAGATTATAGATCCAGAAGGTCGAAACCCTTATATTTGGGTCTGTGAATTAAAATTTCCCAAACCTTTCACTCTTTTTTCCTATAAATTGCTAATTTTAAAAAAAATTCCTTTTTTCCAAAAGCAAACTCCCAGCTAAGAACGTTTGAAAAGGGGGGGGACTTATTGTATGTGGGAAATTTCAACTTAAAATGGTTAAAAAAATTTCATAGACCGCTCTTTGATCGAGGGGGAAAATCTACACCTGATCTTTCCCCTTTTTTACCCAAGGGAAAAGGGTTCACGATATCCGGGGATTATTTTAAAACCACAGAAAGGGAATACAATTTTTTTTTTCCTCTCCTAAAAAAGGTCCACTCCCCTAAAAGACTTTTTCATAATTGAATTTAAAATTTTACTAACAAAATTTTTCCTCTGACCCTCGGATCAATTTCCTGGTCTGATCCTTTCACCCTAGATAGATCCTTGAGACTTCGTACCAAAAACCCCCAGAAACCCCCCTGGAGAATAAAAACCCTTTTTCCTCCCAAAATTTCCCGAAAAAGCACCCATTTTAAAAACACAACCCCTTTAAAAATTATTTTCACTTTTTACTCCCACTGCTTCCTTCCCCCCTCAATGCTTGGTGTGCCCCTAAGGGATTTTTTCGTTTGGTTTTCCCCTTTTTTCAACTAGGGTAGTAATCTAGAAAAAAAATCCCCAAATTTTCTCAATAACCTATTACTTAATATCAAAAAAACCCGGAGGGGAAATTTTTAAAACTAATCCCTCGCCGACTTTAAAAAGGGAAAAATTTAGCTTCCTTAAGGGAAAATTTTTTAAGTATTTTGTATCTACAGAAAAAAAAGAATTTAAACTGCTAAAAAAGAAAAAGGGAATTTTTCACCAAAGGGGGGGGGGGGAGACCCCCCCAAAAAATAAATTCCAGAAGAATCAAAGTTCCCGCCAAAAGTAAATCTAGAAAACCCCCCTCTGATTCCTCCCCAGGTAATAAACTTTATTAAAACCACTAAAATATTGCTGAACATTTTGCATCCTTTTTCAACCCCAAACTCTATAATCCCAGTTTAAAAAGAGAAAATTCCTGCTCCTCTAAAACTGTGTTTTAAATAATTTCCTCACCTCTATATCTTTTCCGACTTTTCCCCCACCATTTTTGAAAAAAAACTTTCCAATTTCCTTAGCAGAGGTTGAGATGCCTTCGTCAAAAGTAAAATGAATAAAGCCCCTGGGGCCCGAAAGGAAAATTTCAAACGAGTATTATCGCTTTTTTCTCGAAATTCTTTTCCCCATTTAGTTGACTTATGAAAAGGGTATTTTCCACTTTTCCCCTATCCCCCAAAGGAGCTTTTTTTAGCCCCCTTCACAACAATCCCGAAACCAAGGGGAAAACCCCACTGAAAAAACACTGCAACTATAAACCAATCTCATTATTGGGAAAACAGCATTAAAAATTTATGCAAAAATAAAAAGCTTTCCCCGCCCCTTTAAAACTTTTTAAAACCCAAACTTTTACATAAAATCAAACTGGAATTTTTCCAAAGGTTTGCCAAGCAGAGATGCCAACCCCTCGATTGCTTTGGAAATTGGTTTAAAAAAACAGGATCATCGGACACAGAAAGTAGCTTTTTTTTCACTTGCCTGAAAAACTTTTGATAGAGTCAACTGGCAATACATTAAAAAGAGTCTTGAACATATTTTGGGTTTTCTGGGTTTTAAAATTTGATGCAATCAAAAGCCCTTTATTTCAAAACCTTTAGCCTCTGTTTCTCAACTCTGGGTTTCTCTCCTCCCCTTTTGACCTAATAACGGCACCCCTCAAGGATGTCCCCCTACCCCCCCTAATTTAAAGTTTTTTGTGGGCGGCCCCCCGGCTGAACAATTAGAAATAACCCACGTAAAAACTGGTCTCCTAGTTAACCAGGAAATAACCATAAAAATTTAAATCCCATATGCAATGACCTTATGTTAATTGTTTTAAATCCCAATCCTCAATTCCTAACATCCTAAAATCCCCTCTAAAATTTTCTAAAGTTTTCTTATTACCCAAACCCAAACAAACCCAAAAATCCCTCTTTTTATTCCTAAAAATTTAAACCTAAATCTCCCAAAAAGCCATTTTTAAAAAAACCTTTTTACTTCAAGCTAGCTTTAAGATAAGTCGTTTTTTTAAAGGGATTAAAGTCCACTTTCCCTTTCCCCTCCCGTACAATTTATTTTTAAAATTTTAATTTCCCCCTTTTTTCTAATTTAGAATCGAAATCAAACGGTTAGCAACCCCCTTAAACCCATCTTGGATAAAAAAGAATTCATGCGTTTTTTTAAAAAGTCATTGCCCACCGAAATACATATACATCTGCAGAGCAATTTTCCCCATCTTTTTCCTACCGCAATGAATCTTTTAAAACCCAAAAACTTTTCCTACCTTTATTTGGTGTGGGAAAAAAACCCAGAGTCAAACGAGACCTCTTGTTCCCCCAGCAATAAGGAGGAAATAGCACCCCAAAATTTTTTTGCTTACAAGTGGGGGTAATTTTTCTTTAAAACAAGCCTTTTACTTATGGCGCCAATCGGTTCTAACATTTGGTCTCAAATAGAATCTCATTTTATTTAAAAACCCTATCCCCTTTGGGGTACCATCTTAAATCCTCATACTTGGTGCCCCCCCCTTTTCCAACCCCTTCACTTAAAGGGCAATAACAGACTTACTTTCCCTTTTGGGCCCCCTTACGTCATACCCTAACATTGGATCATTTCCCTTTGTAAGGGGATATATCCTTTAAAATCTTAAAAAGCTTGGAAAGATACCCTTACATTTTAAAACATGGGAGAAGCATGATCCTCACAAAAATTTTCCAACTGTTTTAGGTGAAAAACCCCCCTTTTTATTTTTCACAAAATCTCTACTTTTTTATTTTTCTGCCTCGCTCAACTTTTTTTTTTAGTTTTCCGCAAAAAAGACATTGGATCCCAAAATATTAAAAAGGCCAGACACCTCACCCACACATCCTGATTTCCACAACTTTCTCTTGCAAAAAAAAGGGTTCGAAAAAAAAGGGCCCTTTTATAACATCCACACAATATTGGCCCAAAAAGCCCACCTCCAAGGTTTCCCAACTATGGGTTTAAAAGGAAAAGGAAATTATCCTCCCAATTCTTAAGGGTCAATGGACAAAAACACAAACCATCTTTTCCTCTTTTTTCGAGGGTGCATAAACATAAAAAAACCAAAGAATTAAAATCCACCTAAAGGGGGTACTTACCCCCCCCAAGGTTTTTGCTAAGATGGTTTTCCCCGGAAACCTCAATCAATGTTTGGAAGAGGTGCGGTCAAAAGGGACCATGCTACAGTTGGTGGGGGTTTTTCCATCATTCAAAAAATTTTTGGGAAATTTAGTTTAATCTTCTTCCCCAAAATTACTAATCTCTCCTTTACTTTTTATCCTGAAATTGCGGTTTTTTGATATTGGTTTATGTGACTTTCCCAAAACATCCCTCCCCCACCAAATTTTTTTTTCACACCCTTTATAGCAGCCAGAACAGCTTTTTGCATTCAATTGGAAAGGAAACCCAAGCCCCCCTCTAAAAAAAAAGGTTATCAGAAGAATTAATCTCCCAAATTTGCCCGTGGGAAAAGAAATTAAAATTTACCCTCCTTATTCTGTAAAAGAAAAATCTCTTTTGGGAAACTTTTGGTTTTTTCTGTTAAATGTGGCATCTACTGTAGTACAATAATTCTTTTTGTTCTTTTCTCATAACAGCATGTTTTTATTATTTTAACAAAATTTATTTTTTATGTTTCCCAAAATCCACGATTGTTATTAACGGTTATTCAGTTTAAATTTTTCCTTTTTTTGACAGTACGTTCTTTTTTTGTTTTTTGATATCCCTTTTAGTTTTTTTATTTGTCAAAATGCTCAATTCTTTAAAAAAAGAATGTTGAAAGAAAAAAAACTGACCCCTAAATTTGGTTTTTTAAATTTAAAAACAACCCATATAGAAAGCAACTGCTGTCCAAAACAAACTTTGTGGTCCATCCAGAAGGGGTTGTCCTTTTCGAAGAAATAGTTTTCTAAATAATCTTTTTCCCATAATTAGACACTTTTGTAATATACTTACATTACAATTTTTGCATGCTTTCTTAATTCTATGTTAGCTGTTTGATAACATGAAGCTCAGTAGTTCTGCTTATCTTGACACACAGGAAATATGTGTATGTCAAACTCAGAGGTTAAGGTGAACAAAGTATTTTTTTTTTTTTCAGAGCAGTCTTTGAAGACACAATCCTCTGGTCCTGCCTCCCAAGTCCTTCAACGTGAGGTAGAAAACAGGCGGCATACTGTAATACTGAGCTTAGTAGGGAGGAAGATTGACAAAGCATAGCAAACAATCTCAAAGCTTTTTTGTTTCTTTGTTCGCTTGAGATTCTTCTGGGAAAAAGTTATCTGCACAAATTCCCGATGATATGTGAGGAGAAAAAAGAATACTGCAGATCAGTGGGTGATGCAACAATCTAATGACCCAAAGATAAAGAATGGTTGAAAAAGAAGATGGCTTGTAAAAGTCCTGACCTTAATCTGTGTCATAATGAAAGCAATGTTGAACTGAAACATTTGCAGTGGGGAATGGTCCAAAATTCCTTCTCAACAAATCTCATTTTGAGGTACAAAATGTGTTGGATAAAGGAGATTACTGCTAAATTGGACGCTATAGGTACTAAATTCAAGGTTTCACTTACAATTTCTCTCTGTACTGTGGACGTTTGCTCAATGTATTTAATAAAAGACACAAAGGGCGACATGCTGCTCCATTTTTTTGGTGCCGTTTGAGTCAAACTGTCAAAGTCCTGTTCTATAGATGTATGAACCTTTGTATGCCAAAACCTGGTGTAATCTCTGCAAGACATGACACTTTTGAATGCTCCAAAGATGGGGGGGGGGGGTCATACCAGAATTGTACAAGGCACCAAAAATGTGCCAAAGTTTGGCGCAAAGCTGTCATATAAATCCATACCAGTTTCAAAGTGGCATGGCTGAGACTGCTTTTGCCGTAGAGTAGGACACATTTATAAAGTGCTGTAAAGACACTTTCATACACTATTAAAAATGGAGGTAGAACTGGTGAGTCAGAGCCAGGTTCATTCTTATCAACCAAACAGTACAACTGCTTTTGTGTTAGTAGTTTAGGTAGATTGTGTTTATCTATATTTGTGACTTTGATGCAATGTAGACCAAATATTATTAGTAATTGATGCAATAATCCAAGCGATTCTAAGGCCTCGTTCACATGGCTTATTTGGAGACAGATTTCAGCCGTATTAGTGCGCAATATGGCTGAAATCCGTCTCTGTCATTTCGGTAATCCACAGTTCTCATAGAGAACTATGGATTCCGTCTCCTCTCCCCGCTCGGCGAATACACAGAGCGGGGAGAAAGTGACATGCACATTATCCAAGCGGGATACACTCCGTGGATAATGGATGTCTATGGGGCTGGCGAGCTGTCGGCCCCGCCGCCCCGCCCCCGCTGCACGGAGCCGACGTCCCCGCAATTACGTCGACAATAAGCTGTGTGAACTTTGCCTAAGGGGTTTACCTACTTTCTTTCAGCTGTAGATACTAATACAAATCAGAATGAAGGTGAATGCAGCTGTATGAAGCATATAACTCAAACACAGTAACAGAACCAATCTAAGTGTATATAGAACACAGTCCAGTTAAATTTTGCTATTTAAGTTTGTACCATATATAGCTACACCCATAATACCAACTACATCATTAAATAACTTAATATTGGTAAGCATATGCTGGAAGTTGTTTTACAAACAAGAACAGCAAGGGTATGTTCACACGGTATAATTGCAGGGCGCACTTCAACGCGTATTTGCGCTTCAATATGCCCAACATGCAACCCGCAATTACGCCAATTCATAGCTCTCATAGAGTGACATGTCAGTTCTTCACGGTGCTTATGCGCCACTGATAATGGAAGTGGATAGGGCCGGCCAGGTGCCGACGATCCCCGTGCTTTAGAAGTACGTGCTGGACAGTGCATACTTCTAAAACACCCGGCACATTGCGGCGCTTACAATGCACGCTGCAATACACCGTGTGAACGTACTACAACAGTGCATAAGATAACAATACACGGAGTGAAATGGTTTTATTTTCTTTCCATAGCTTTTCCAGGCCAGACCACCATTACTTCTTCCAGTCATGGCATATCTCTCCAGAATTTGCTACAGAGATTATTTTAGCTTCTTAGCGCACATCTCCTGCACTGTGTCCCTAAATACAATAGCTCAACACCTTATGCTATCTGGATATCATAGCTCCACATCCTGTGCAATATTAATTTAAAAGTGCTAAATACTGCACCCCGCTGAAAATATTAAAATCTTAAATTATTCCTACAAAATAAAAAAATTGTTGTGCTCTTAGAAAAAAACACCCTCATTGTACGCCTAATAAAAAAAATACCCAAACTGTGCCCTCTGAATGAACTTGCACTGTCTAAATATATCCCTCTTATGATACTGATTTAAAAACCTTTGCTCAAACTGTGTAGCTTGAACGTAGATATGCTACATTGCGCCTCTAATTTGAAATGCCTAAGCTGTGGCCCTTTAACGTATAAAATAAACAAAGTAAAACGCACATTTATATTTCAAAAGCACTTTGGCAGCAGCAAAGTGGAGCTCCCCTCTCCTTCAATACTTAATAATAAACAGCACTGCTACACACACTTGAACTTAGTAATTTCATTCACTTATCAATGGATTCATACATTCTCATTAAATAATCATTTTCAAGACAATTAAAATATAGCATAAAGTCCTTCCAAGTCCTTAATCACATAGCCTATTTGGGCTTCCAATAAATCATAAGTTCAGAAAGCAACAGCAGCAGCAGGTCTGCCACATTTCAGGGTCCAACCCCATTGTCAAGCATGCTGCAAGTGAATCAATGAGGTTTATATAGAGCACTACATAACAACCAAGACACACCTATCTAGCTTACGTTTAACAAAACACATCTAACTATGTAGCTATATATTCAGATAGACTTCATTCCTATTAAAACAACATTTACCATTCCTATTAAAAATTAATATTCAAATGCAATTAGTTGATGTTAATCTTTACAACTTTTACTGCTGTTATTATATCCATCTAAACAGCTTCTCTTTTCACCTGCATCTACTAAGCGTATGAGACCATGTTATATATAAAACAACAGCACTAGAACTGCTGCTGCCAGCTACTAAAGCTAGTTTTAGCCCTCTTTTCCTTTTTAGTATTATCAATTACCAACATAATGGCAAAGTACTACCCTAGTATTAATCAACGCATAACTACAGTTCCAAATGCACGATATGCATAGTTTCCTGTTAGGGTGCATTCACATAGTGCATTTTTTATGTGTTTTTTAAGGCGTTATTTTGTGCAGGAAGCCACAGCAATTAATGCTGTGCATTGCTGCACAAAAATCGTGGCAAAATCGTGTTTTTTACTGCAATTTTTGCTGCATTTTTTGTGCAGTAATGTACAGCATTAATTGCTGTGGCTTCCTGCACACAAGAACGTATCAAAAACGCACCAATAACGCACTGTGTGAAAGCACCTTAAAGGAGTTGTCTCCCTTCAGAGTTTCAGAGAATGCATGAATGAAATACTCTGTCACTTCCTGGTTCAGACTGACTCATTTGCATAAGCTTCATGCTTGTACAGCTCCATGCCATGCTGTGCTTTCAGATGCTAATTAGATCAGATTAGCTTCTCAAACTACTAACAGGGCTTCTTATCTGATCCCCAAAACAAAAGCCCTAATTACAGTTCTGTTTATTTTACATAAATCAAGCTTTTTACTGCTGATCAGCACAGGACACTGCCATGACCTGTGTGATGATGTCACTCACTGTTATCTCATTGAACAAACAGCAGGGGGAGAATAGTTTACAGGTCAGTTACTGAGGGAACTGAAATAGCCAGGGATGTCATAAATTCACTTGTATCTCCTTAGGGAAAACAGAGGAACAAAGCAATATATTTGGAAAATGTCTTTATTTTGTGTTCCCTACAATTTGAAAGCTATTCTTTGTAGCGAGACAACCCCTTTAAGGGCTAGTTCACACGGCTTATTGCCGGCGTAATTGCGGGGATGGATTTCGCCCGCAATTACGCCGGCTTCCGTGCAGCGGGGACGGGGCTGGGGGCCGGCACTTCGCTGGCCCCATAGACATTCATTGTTCACGGCGCGTACACGCCGTACATAATTGACATGTCACTTTCTACTCGCTCGGCGTATTTGCCGAGCAGGGAGGGGAGACGGAATCCATAGTTCTCTATGAGAACTGTGGATTACCGTAATGCCTGGGACTGATTTCAGCCGTATTGGAGCGCAAATACGGCGCACAATACGGCTGAAATCAGTCCCAGAATCAGCCGTGTGAACAAGGCCTTAGGTGTAACCTACAACATGACACTCCAATTGCATTCTTCATTTAACCCTTTAGGGGCTAGGGTTTCTAAATGGGTAATCGAGTACACCTCTCTCTCTAACACCTTTTTTATAACCTGAGTTTGATTTTCTCCCTCCACCACCTCAACAACGCACCATCTAAGATCACTCACATTATGTGCGTTTTCTAAAAAATGTTTTGCAACAGATGATTCTCCAAACTTTCTTTTATGTTTATCCTCTTTTTCTGCTTACCCCCCTAAGGTATACCCCACGATATGCCCCTTAATAGAAATATACCCCACCATTTGTCCCTAAATTTAGAAAGCAATGCTAACTTTGAGGTATGGTAGGATTTAGGGCACAGAAAATATTCTCAAATATTTCTATAGTGAAAAATTGACTACTGTTTTGTGCTATGATCAGTTTCTAAAAATAAGTGCAAGAACAAATATAAATATAATATGGATGGAGCTTTGATATTTTTCAACCATGTGTGAAGACAGAATGATGTGCAGGTAGAATTGTACATGTATTATAAAATGTATATATAGGAGTAGATACAGTCACCTCTCTCTATAAAATCTATCATACAAATGCACATTGGCTCTTAGTCTACACAAGTTAATCATGTTAGCAGTAAAGGTAATTCATATTTTTCATGTATAAATATATTTGCAGATATTCCTGTGGTATGTCTGATAATCTTTTTGTTCCAAACAGAAATTAGGAGGAAGACAGGGGTGCATCTTATAGTCCGAATATACTATCAGGTAGACAGGAGACTGGAGTTAAACCCTGCCACCTGATTTCTGCAGCATCACGGCACTCCAGTCGCCTGCCAGCCAAAGATCATTCAGTGCAGACAGTGAGAGCTTAGTGCGCACGACGGGAGCTTAGAGCGCGCGCTCCGTGCGGGCGGCAGCTGCTCCGTGCAGGTGGCGGGTGCTTCTAGCAGCAGGGATGGAGTCGGATATATCCCTGCTCTTAACACTTCCGATGCTGCCAGCTGAAGGAGGAGTGGTGCTGCACACCGCTCCTACATCCGATCACCCCCCCCCTGCAATGTAATTGCAGAGGGTGATTGGTTACCATGGCAGCAGGAAGCCATATGCTTTCACACCTTATGGCAGGGTGTAATAGGTAATGAATGAAAATCCTATATACAGCAGCACTATTGTACTGCTGTATATAGGACAAGGAAGTGTCCCCCCTAGTGGTCATGTACCCTAAGAGGACTGAGTATTAAAGTAAAAAAAAAAAAAAAGTAAAAAAAAAAAAAAATCAAAAGTTTAGATCATCCCCCTTTTGTATTTTTATAAATAAAAAAAATAAAAAAGTTATACATAATTGGTATCGCCACATCCATAAACGTCCTTTCTATTAAACTATAACTTCATTTATCCCGTACACTGAACAAAAAAAAGTTCCAAACACCAAAATTGTTGTTTTTTCAGTCCACACTTTTTGCTTCAAATTTCTTTTTTTTCTATTTTCCCCCACTAAAACAGAGGTGTGTCTTATAATCCGGTGCATCTTATAGTCCAAAAAATATGGTATATATGTCTGTGTGGTAGAAATATGTAGAATGCACTTTGGGAGTAAATGCAGTCACCTCTTTCTATAATATAAATGCACAGTCGCTCTACACAAGGTAATCATTTTAGCAGTAAAGATATTTTGTATAATTTCCTTTTTTATTATTTTTCCAGACATCATCACTCAGATGTTACACGCTACATGAAAGAGCATTACATTTTCTTACTACTTGCAGATAATAAAGCTGATAAACAAGCATTTTTAGGACAGATTGGATATTCAAGTTCTCAGCGAGAGTGCTTCACTCAACTCTGTTAATTTGTTTTTGAGTGCCATTGCTAGAACAAGCTCTGCTAACAAGATATTTGGCAACACAAGCATAGTATGTTTAAAGTAATTTTGTAGCTGAAATAAACCTCTGTTATGTCTAATCTCCAGCATAGGGCTTAAATGAACAACAGTGATAAACATCTTACTGACAGAGAACTAGACTATGCAATTAAATATTTTAAGTGGTTTTTTGATTTTCTGTCAGTAGCAGAGGTATGGCATAGCAAGAGGTAGGTAGATCCACATATCTCCCACATTTTTCTCTGTCTGGCTGTATTGTCAGAGATTCATGGATTTAAAGGTAAGCAGCTTATTTTTATGAAATATATTATTACAGCAGCCATTGTGCGACTATAAATGTCTGTTCTTTACAAGTAGTCATTATGAACAGAGCTATAGGAATATTACACAACTGACAAAATCATACCACTTCTACATTTGAGGAAAAATAAGGCCTCATGCACGGCTCCAATTCTGCTTTTAAGGAGATGTAATATTAGGGGAAAATCCTTCTGTAATATAGCATCTGATGGAGCATGATTGTGTTGGATATCATTCAGAGTCATTTGAACTTCTGTGAAAGCAAGTGGGTTTATGAAGGATTGTTTGTATTTAATTTCAGTTCTCATTTCTATAACTTAAAATGGATCTCCGCTAAGAAAAAATTGTAAGGAAAAATTAACAGGTTTTACTTCTTCTGCTGTTGGAGTTCCTAAAAAAATCAGTTCCTGGTCCTCTCCTCTTTTCAATCTACACAGCCCCCATTGGACAAACTATCAGCAGATTTGACTTTCAGTACCATCTCTACGCTGATGACATTCAACTATAAACCTCTTCCTGTGACATCACTCCTGCCCTGCTACAAAACACCAGTGACTGTCTGTCTGTTGTCTCTGACATCACGTCCTCTCTCCATCTTACACTAAACCTCACTAAAACTGAACTTATTGTCTTTCGACCATCTACTAACCAACCGCACCCTGCTATTTCTGTTTGTGGCACCACCATAACTCTTAGGCAACAGGGTTGCACAGTAGAATATCGATCTTTGCAGACGATACAAAGCTCTGTAAAGTAATCAACACAATAGAGGATAATGTGTTATTACAAAGGGATCTGGATAAGTTGGAGGCCTGGGCAGGGAAATGGCAGATGAGGTTTAACACAGATAAATGCAAGGTTATGCACATGGGGAGGAAAAATCCATTACATGACTACATCTTAAATGGAAAAAGGCTGGGTAAAAGTGGCATGGAGAAGGACTTGGGAATCCTGGTGGACAGTAAACTTAATTGTAGCAGCCAGTGTCAGACAGCAGCTGCCAAGGCAAATAGGATCATGGGGTGCATTAGAAGGGGCATAGAGGCACATGATGAGAACATTATTCTCCCATTATACAAGTCACTGGTTAGACCACACATGGAATATTGTGTACAGTTTTGGGCACCAGTGCACAGGAAAGACATTGTAGAGCTTGAACAGGTACAAAGGCGGGCAACAAAAATAATAAAAGGACTGGGTGGACTACAGTACCCAGAAAGATTAGCAAGATTAGGGTTATTTAGTTTAGAGAAAAGACGGCTTCGGGGGGGACATAATAAATATGTTTAAATACATCAAAGGTCAATATAGAGATCTCTCCCAAGATTTATTTATACCCAGGACTGTATCTAGAACAAGGGGGCATCCTCTACGTCTTGAGGAACGAAAGTTTCTACATAAACATAGAAAAGGATTCTTTACTGTAAGAGCAGTGAGACTGTGGAACTCTCTGCCAGAGGAACTTGTCATGGTGAATTCACTAACAGAGTTCAAAAAGGGTTTGGATGCATTTCTGGAGCGTAATAATTAGTGTTGAGCGATTTTTATCGACAAAGTTGAAATCGGCAAGGTTTTTATGGTGATCGAAATTTCCAGATCATGCGATAATTAAGGTTAAAATCTGAGCATCATCTATTAAGATCGCGCCTTTTTCGGCGCTTCCTGTAATTTTGGCGGCCAGCAAATCAGATTACAGAATAGAGCAGGGTGAGATGTGTGTGCGACGTCATGACTGGGATGTGTATGGTTGCAATTGGCTGGAAAAATCACATGACCTCGTTTTACATAGAACAGCGTTTCCTGTTTCAGCCTCAGTGTCTCTCAGCGTCTCATAGAGATAGGACCTGCGCTCTGCCTGTGGCCAAACAGCTCAGCGAAATTAGTCTATTTCTGCACAGAGAAACCTCTACTATTAGCTGTGATCCTTCCAATTTAGTTAGATTAGAGATTTGAAGATTTTCTGTAGTTAGCTAGAGAATTTTAAAGCAGCATCTACCGCTGTAAATTCACGGTGGTGGGAGCGGGGGGGAGGGGGGGGGCGCGGGCGAACACAGACAAGCTCTATCTATATAGAACACTGTATAAAGTTCACCAAGACTTAGTGTAGACATTGTAGTGGAATATCTTTATTATTAACAGTTTGCTATTGAAATATTTCCTGGATATTGGGCAGCCTGAACTTATATTGGATACACATCATTTCTAGTAACTGCAGGTCTCTTTGTTAGCTGCAAAACTCCACTTTTATTATCAGTATACATTTCAGATAGGTGTTCATTTTCAATTTTACCCATTACACCTGTGACTGTTAATATATCCACCTTGCAGTTAAATTACAATACAGCAATCTTGTAGTCAGCACAGGTTGTTTGTTGCCAAAAATACCGTGTATCGTACGAAAACATCACAGTTATGTGTTTTTTTACTTTTGCGCACCCAGCATTGTTCATTGACGCAGCATCCACGTAAATCTAAAAGCAGCAATTCTATATTCACCACAGGTGAATTGAAAGGTGCAAAAAATACCGTTTATTATACCAAAACATAACAGTTACGTGTTTTTTGACTTTTGCGCACCCAGCATTGTTCATTGACGCAGCATCTACGTAAATCTTAAAACAGCAATTCTATATTCACCACAGGTAAATTGAAAGGTGCAAAAAATACCGTGTATCATACGAAAACATAACAGTTACGTGTTTTTTGACTTTTGCACACCCAGCATTGTTCATTGACGCAGCATCCACGTAAATCTTAAAACAGCAATTCTATATTCACCACAGGTGAATTGAAAGGTGCAAAAAATACCGTTTATTATACCAAAACATAACAAGTTATGTGTTTTTTTGACTTTTGCCACCCAGCATTGTTCATTGACGCAGCATCCACGTAAATCTTAAAACAGCAATTCTATAGTCACCACAGGTGAATTGAAAGGTGCAAAAAAATACCGTGTATTATACGAAAACATAACAGATACGTGTTTTTTTACTTTTGCGCACCCAGCTTTGTTCATTGACGCAGCATCCACGTAAATCTTAAAACAGCAATTCTATAGTCACCATAGGTGAATTGAAAGGTGCAAAAAATACCGTGTATTATACAAAACATAACAGATACGTGTTTTTTGACTTTTACGCACCCAGCTTTGTTCATTGACGCAGCTTCCACGTAAATCTTAAAACAGCAATTCTATAGTCACCACAGGTGAATTGAAAGGTGCAAAAAATACCGTGTATTATACGAAAACATAACAGATACGTGTTTTTTGACTTTTGCGCACCCAGCTTTGTTCATTGACGTAGCATCCACGTAAATCTTAAAACAGCAATTCTATAGTCACCACAGGTGAATTGAAAGGTGCAAAAAATACCGTGTATTATACGAAAACATAACAGTTACGTGTTTTTTGACTTTTGCGCACCCAGCTTTGTTCATTGACGCAGCTTCCACGTAAATCTTAAAACAGCAATTCTATAGTCACCACAGGTGAATTGAAAGGTGCAAAAAATACCGTGTATTATACGAAAACATAACAGATACAGACTCCTTTTCCCGGCACTTTTTAATCTGGGGGTCAGACATGTTTAATGGTCATACTGCGGTCCAGGACAGTATAGTCAATGTCCAGTGAAACTAAAATGGTGGTTGAAAGACTCCTTTTTGCGGCACTTTTTAAATCTGGGGGTCATGCAGGTTTGGGGCTCATGCTGCGTTCCAGGACAGGGATATTCAATGTCCAGTTAAGTAACATGATGGTTCAAATCATACTGCCTTCTGGCACTTTTTAATTTGTGGGTGATGCAGGTTTAAGGGTCATGCTGTGGTACAAGACAGGGATAGTGAATGGTCTGTGACTTTTTTTCTGTGACTTTTATAACCTAAGTGTGTTGCCTAAGATGTAGCACGTATCCATTTGACTGTTGTGGGTGTTAATTTCAGCTTCTCCAGCCTTGTTTGGGTGTAATAATGAAGGTGTTGTTGCTCTCCCATAGACTTTAATGGTAATCGCTCATAATCGATGCTCACTATCGAAAAACCCTATCGATAGTGGCCGACTATCGACTATCGCTCGATCTCGATAGCCAACGCAATCGCTCAACACTAGTAATAATATAACAAGTTATTGTGTCTAGGATTCTGGAGAGGGGTCATTGATCCAGGGATTTTTCCGATTGCCAGATTGGAGCCAGGAAGGAATTTTTCCCTAAAATGAGGACAATTGGCTTCTACCTCATTGGGTTTTTTTTGCCTTCCTCTGGATCAACACCTTAGCACAACAGGCTGAACTGGATGGACGTCTCATCTTTTTTCGGCCTTACAAACTATGAAACTATGAAACTATGAAACAGGCGCACTGTCTTGGAGTTATACTATATTTTGAGCTGTGATTCACTCCCTATATCCAATACCTTGCCCACTTCTGTCTGTTGCACCTCAAGACCATCTCCAGAATTTTTCCTTTTCTCACTGTGGAAACAAATCAAACTCTCACTGTGGCTCTTATTCTTTCTCGCCTTGACTATAGTAACTCCCTGCTTAACGGTCTCTCTCTCTGCAAACTCTCCCCTCTCCAATCTGTCCTGAATGCAGCAGCCAGGCTCATCTTTCTTTCCAGCCGCTATACTGATGCCTCTACCCTGTGTCAGTCACTGCACTGGTTGCCCATTCAGGAAAGTATACAACATAAACTAATCATTCTTCACCCATAAAGCTCTCCCCAATGCTGCACTTCCTACATCTCCTCCCTCATCTCTGTCTACCACCCAACCCGGTCTCTCCATTCTGCAGCTGATATCAAATTTAAGGCCACAATCCTCTGAACCTCCCATGCCCGTCTCCAAGATTTTGCACGTTCTGCACCAGTTCTCTAGAACATTCTACCGAGTACCATCACACACAATCATAATCTTCAAAACCTTCAAAGTTTTAAGAGCGCCCTGAAAATAAATCTTCTTAGGCAGGCCTACCAAGATCCCTAATTGCTAACCCCCACCTTCTATCACACACATTTCTGTCACTTCCTACACTAGGGCACCCACAGGCACTTATCTGTATATAGATGTACTGTCTGGGTTGCAGGTTCACCCAATTTTTATGTAAAACACTACATATTTATGAAACATGGCTGGACCATTATAAACTCAGCACTCAGCTTTCGTCTCACCCATACACCCTAATAGATTGTAAGCTCTCGCAAGCAGAGACCTCACGCCCTGGGCTACATTTATGAACGGGGTTGCGACAGAAGTCTGACTTCTTTTCAGCCAACTAGCGCTCTATTTTTAAACAGGCGCACTAAAATATCAGATGCATTACAAACCGCCGGCGGCACTCTGTAATGCGCCTGAGATCGGGGGGTGTGCTAGAGGCACATTACTACTGGAACAGATAAACCACTTTAAATGTGTTTTACCTGAGCCAGACGTGTCGCTTTGTAGCTAGAAAGCGCTAAATCTATGACCCGCAGTAAAACAGGTTCATAGATTAAGGTGCATACTATGCTACAAATGCGCTTAAAAAAATGGTGCCTGAGCGCCAAAAATCATACATGTCGTCCCTTGTGTCTCATCAGTAAGTAGCTTTCTATTGTAATGTCTGTCTTTTTGTCTGTACTTATACCCTCTAAATTGTTAAGTCCTGTGAAATGTGTTAGTTCTATATGAATAAAGATTATTATTAGTGATATACTAAGTAACTATGTATTATATAATTATCCAGGTATTAAAGAAGGCTCAAATTTGCATGATTTCAGGGCTGCCATAAGAAATGTAAGGGCTCCATATAGCTGAAGAATCTGCCCCCTCCTCTCTCGCCCACCCCACCCCCTTGTCGCCCCCAGTAGGCAGACTGGTAGATAGGGGCCCACAGTAGGTAGGTAGGTAGATAGGGGCCACTGGTAAGTACATAGATAGCGCCCCCAGTAGGTCGGTATATATATAGGGGCCACCAGTAGGTATGCTGGTAGATATAGGCCCCCAGTTGGTAGGTTGGTAGAGAGGGGCTCCCAGTAGGTAGGTAGATAAGTGCCCCCAATCGGTAGGTAGAGATGGGCCCCCAGGTGGTAGGTGGCTATTTAGGTAGATATGTACCCCCAGTAGGTAGGTAGATAGATATGGGCCCCCGGTAAGTAGTTCTATTTTGGCCCTCAGTAGGTTGGAAGGTAGATATGGGGCCTCAAGTGGGTGGGTAGGTAGTTACAGGCCCCAAGTAGGTAGGTACTCTACTGTCCACACCTCCCTGGGGAATCCCCCTACTCTCAACTCCAATCCTGGTGAATTAGCCTAGGACAGGAAGCAGTGCATGAAGTGACAGCATTGCACCGTGTGCATGGCAACATCAGCATGGGCCTGTTCTTTCTACCATTACTGTTAAACAAGGTAAGTAGCTGGCGGTGGCTGGGCCCCCCACCCTTTTTTCACAGACTGGCTGTCCTGTATGGGTTGATACTGGTTGTATGGAAATAAAATCTAACTATTGCAGGAGTCAAGTGTGTTGAGCATTTAGAATATGCTGTGCAATAAAATCAACCAAGAGTATTGGGGCCACTGATAGGTTGTGAACCAGCATGGTGAACCTCATGTATTCTTATAACTGACACCCTTTAACAGCCTTACCAATGTGCAATTGTAATGGTAGCATCATGGATAGTATCATGGATAGTAGATAGTAGATGTGTGAGTGGTTGTTCATTAGTAGGGGTGTAACTAGAATTCATAGGGTCCCATAGCAAAATGAAAAAAACAGCAGCATAAGAAGCAATGATTAAAGTTATACATAATACTGTGGTATACATGGTAGAACCCAATTATTAGTGTTATATAGCAGAAGATCACCAACTACTTGTTCTGTACAAAAAGGAACACTTTCTTGAACCTAAGTGAAGGTCGCTATGGCTGATATGGCTGAGGTTATGCCCATGTTCATCAATATTTTGCACTCAAGCACATTCTCCAGTATGGTGCTTGGGTCTTCTGCATGCTGGTGTGAATAGGTTCTTATCTTATGTTCAGCTATGTACTAAGCAATTGCTCTCTGCAGTGATAGTAGAAATATGAGCAATTGCTCATCTGTATTCTGCTAATGTGAAATTTCTCCCATGTAACACTAGGGCTTTTACTGTCTTTTACAATGAATGTGTCCATAGTAGTAAGTATGGTCTTAGGCTATGTCCACACTGCATAAGAAATCGATCGTAGCTCCGGCGCTTTTTTGTTTTTTAAAAGCGCCACAGATACGATCGTTAGTGCGGCCCCCATAGACGGCAATAGAGAAGACGAGCTGCTGTCTAGACAGCTTGTCTTTTCTCTGCCCGCCTTTCGGCAGCGGCGTATTATACAACATGTTGTATAATACGCCGCCACTTCTCGTTTTCTTGCCGTCTTCCCATACAATACTATTGTATGGGGGACGTCAGGAAATCGAAATGCGACCGCGGCTTTTGTCACAAAGCGTGACAAAAATCGCGGTCATGCATCGGAGAAAAACGGCCGGTTTTGGGCCGTTTTTTGTCTGATGCAGTGTAGACATAGCCTTAGTGTCTGTGTTTTAAGGGCCAGAATGTCTATGAACTATTGCAAAAGTCAAGTAACCAACAGAGCATCTTTTGTCTGCTTGTGCTCATTGAGGTGAGGGTAGACCACGAGGTTAGTTTTGATCCAGCTGAATCTTTTTTATACCCTGCCTGCAGGCCAAACTTTGGCAAGCAACACTGTGGATCCAAAGTAAATTCAATTAACTGCAGACATTGCATAGATTGTACATTTACCATTGCTGGTAAGAAGTTAGTAGAATAGTGAAGAAATCAGGCGATACCTTTTAGAGGCTAACTGAGTATATTTGATAGTGAGCTTTCGAGAGGACTAGCTCTCTTCTTCAGACTGATGTTATACAACAAACTGAAAATACACAGACTTTTTATACACACAAGACATGGATCTTCAAAGGATCTTAGAATTCTTAAAAATAACAAATGCAAAATATAGGTACAGCAGTTATTTACAACCTGTCAAGAATTAAACAGTCTGGAAACTTGTGAGGCGTGACGGAGTGATCAGTAATTATTTTCTCTTATCTTTATATGCAATCAGGGGAGATTTTTTGCACTCACAGTTCACACATAGCTTGACAAAAAGTTTGGCATAAATTTTTTTAACCCTTTTTGGGCAGATTTTTAAAAATTTTGCATTAATTTATTTTCCCTTTCCTTCCCCCTCTCTCTAAAGTTTAAAAATCCCCCATTAAGACCGTTACCTGAAAAATCTTCCATGGAATGTTTTTTCCCCAGAAAAATGTGGGGGGCCCCACTGGCAAATCATTATTTGTTTTTTAAGGGTGAATCTGTGTGAATTCATGCGCGGGGTGAGTCTCCCCCTGTTTCCCCCAAAATAGGGGCATGTGGTGGGGGACATTGAAATACACATAACAGATACCCCCAAATTGCTGCCCTGAAAGGGAAAAATGCCCCCCAAAATTCCCTGTGACCTCTGGGACGGGGCGGAAACCCCGGGCCCAGCATTGTGGATGTTTCGCAGGTCTTCCCCTTTTTCTGCGGCCGGGTAAAGGGGGCCATTTTTCATTTGGGGGGGCCTTTTCAGAGCGCTCCACAAAAATTTGGGGCCCAGGTTTGGGGGGTTGGGCCAAAAAGGAAGGAGGGGGGGGACGGGGGGAAAAATATTTTCCTTTGAGTCTTTTGGGGTCCTATGTAGCACAGGTTGAAGTTCCCTTTGGAAATTTTTTTGTAGGATCTCCAGCTGGGGGGTTTTTAGGGTGACAACTGGGGGCACTCGTTCCCCTTCGGGCCCCCTCTTTGAAATTTGAGCGGGGACTGTCTCTGTTAAAGGCCCCGCTTTCCCTTGTTTTGGTTGCCCAGTCAATTTTGGTCTTACCCAAAGGGGTTTGAAAAATTTTTGTCCTCAGCCCAAAAGGGTGCTTTTCCAGGTCTGTTTTTGTCCGGGGAAAAATTACGTTTGTCCCGGTATAGCCTGGGGGTATAAATAGACTGTTTTGGGGTGCTTGGGGGGGGAAGCTGTATTCCTGAGGTACCCGTTCTGCCCTTTTCGTTTGGGGTAAAAACGATGTGAGTGGGTTGGTGGCCCCTTTGATGTGTATTTTTAGTATCCGGGAAAAGGGATTTTGCTCTCTGAATAGGAAATTTTTAAGGTTAATGGGGGGGTGAAAAATTATTAAAAGGTCTTTTGGGGAAATTTGAATTGGGGGGCCCTTTCCTCCCCCGCAGTCCAGTTTGACAATGTTTCTTTCAATAAAAACGGGGGTACATCGGGGTTTGGGTGTTGCTTTGAAAAATAAATTTGCCCCTTCCAGTGCCCCCAAAAAAAAGAGTTTTTCATATTTGGGGCGCAAATTGGCCCCCAGGGAAAAGTTCCCTTTTGGGCTGTAGAAAACAGGTCTTCTCCAAAAGAAAAATATTTTGTGGCTGAGTATGAACTGGTGAGCTGTTTTAAAGGTTTCTTTGGGGAGGTTTTTTTTTTTTTTTAGGTTGCACCTGACATGCTGCAACTCCATTTTTTTGGGGGGGAATGTTTGTATAAAAGGGATTCTAAATCATGGGGGCCAAAAGGGGCCCCTCAGGAAGGGGAAACCAAGGTCTGCTGAGCTGGGTGGGGGAAAACAAAAAGTTTAAAAATTTTTCCAAAAACCCAACAAAAGAAAAACACAGGGGAAATTACGGGCCCTAAAGACATAAATGGGAATAAACAGAAAGGAGATAAAGGCCAAATCCACACTACTACGGAAACTCCCGGAATGCTCATCTTTAACAAAAAAAAAAAGCCCCAGAGCCCTGAGGCAAAAGGCCCCATCACTAAAAACTCCCAAGTCCCCAGCCCAGCTCAGCAGACCGGGTTTTTTTTAACCTTTCCTCCTATGACCCAAAACAAACTTTGGAAAATGGCAGTTCCCCTCCAAGGTCTACCCCTTCTGCCCCTCACACTCATGACCTTTGCCCAAAACCCCTCAATGAAGGGAAAGGATTTCTTAGAAAAAATGGATTGAGGAAAAAAATTCTTTTGGAAAAAGCCCTTTCCATACAGGGGGGACTCTGAAACAAAAAACAGCAAATAAAAAAAACCCAACCAAAAAATCCCCTGGACCCAGGGCCCTGGAACTAAGCAGCACGGGGATAAATACTTTTATTTTTTTCAAAAAGGGCAAGGAAAATCTAAAACCCCTGGAGAAACAAAAAAAAACAAGTACCAACCAAAACCCTGCAGGGAAAAAGGGCCCTATTGTTTTTCACTAAAAAAGAAAATCGGGGATAAAAATTGATAAAACCTGCGACAAAGGGGGGGGGCAATAGTCTGTTTAACTTCTCGATAAAATCCAGGAAGCGAACAAAAAACTGTAAAAATCCCTTCCACTACGAAAAACCTTGGAAAATGATCCCCAAAGGGGCCTATTTTAAAACAACAAAAAGAATAGAAAAAAAAAATTTTCCCCAATTTGGGGGTTTCCAAAAAGGGCAGGGGGAAAATTGTTTTACCCCAAGGGGGACCCCAAAACCGGGCTGTTTCTAAAAATGCCCCCAAAAAAGACCCCATAAAAGGGGCAACCCTGGGGGGGCCTATCATTTCGGGCTTTGGGACACGAAGAGAATACCCTCGGTTTGGGGTAAAAAAAATCCCCTAAAACCCCCTGGTAAAAGATACTCCAAGCAAATCCAGGCACAACAGCCCTTCTTAAAAAACTAAATGCCCTTGGTCCACCTTCCCGGGGGGGCACCTTTTTGGGGCCACCAGGGTTTAGAATCCTTGTAAACAAACTTTCCCCCAAAAGGGGATGGAGTTGCAGAATGTAAAGGGCCCCTAGAGAAACAAGCCTTTCCAAGGGAAACCAGTAAAACAGCTCTTTCCATTTTAATACCCCGGCCACAACTTTTTTAAATTTTGGGAAAAGGGCCCTGTTTTTCCCCGGCAAAGGGGGAAATTTCCCATGGGGCCCCGGGGGGTTGGCCCCCAAAAATGCAAATCTCTTTATGCGGCACGGAAGGGGGTTATTTATTAACATGAAACCCCAAAACCCCCATGATTACCCCCGTTTAAGATGATATCAGTCACCCGGGGGCCCTGCGGGGGGAGGGGGCCCCAAAAATTTTAAATTTCCATAATGACTTCAATAATTTTTCACCCCACCATTAACCTTAAACTTACCCTATTCAAAAGAAGGAAAACCAATCCACTTTCTGGATACTACAATACACATCAAAGGAAACCCCCGGCTACTCACATCATTTTTCCAAAACCCCCAAACAGGAAAAGGCCTACCTCGGGAAAAAAACTTCCACCCCAAACACACAAAACATCCCATTTAAAATAAAAGCCAGGGTAAAACGGGGACATCGTATTTGCTGAGACAAAAACAGAATGGACAAGCACCTTCTGGATCTGGGACAAAAAAATTTTTCAAACTTGGATACAGACCAAAATTGACTGACAAACCCAAAAACAGCAAAGCGGCCCCCCCAACAAAAGAGACAGGCTCACAAAACAAAGGAACCAGAAAGGGAAGGGAAAGAGTGCCCCCCAGTTGTCACCTAAAAAAACCCCCAGCTGGGTTCCCCCGAAAGGTTTTCCAAGGAAATTTAACCTGTGCTACATAGGGGCAAAAAACTCAAAAACATATTCCCCCGTCCCCCTTTCCCCCTCTCCTTTCGTCAACCACCAAACCGCGGGCATTTTAAAAATTTTTGGGAGCGCTCTGAAGGGGCCCCCAAATGAAAAAAGGCACCCACCCTGCCCCCGCCGAACAGGTGCAAAAACCTGCAGACACATCCACACTGCTGACAGTGTACCTGTCCCACAGCCCCCGCAGGTGACAGAATTGGGGGACCCTTTTTTCCTGCAGGTTTTAGCAAGTTGGTTTTATCTATTATGTTTAAGGCCCAATTTTCCTACCACAGGCCCCTATGTGGGGGAAACCCGGGCAGAGACTCAGCCAGCCCCATGAATTCACAAAAGATTCACCCTTAACAACAACAGAAACTGATCTGCCCGTGGCCGCACATTTCTCTGGAGAAAATCTTCCATGAAGATTTGCGGGGAACGGTTTTTAATTTTGGGGATTTTAAGAATCAGGGGGGAGGAAAAGGGAAAGAAAAGGGAAAAAATTAATGCAAAAATTTTAAAATCTGCCCAAAAAGGGTTAAAAAATTTATGCCCGCTTCATGTCAAGCCCATGTGTGAACTGTTAAATGCAACAAATTTTCCCCCCGATTTTCTTTTTAAAAATAAGAGAATAATTACTGATCACTCCCTCACGCCCAAAAAGTTTCCTATGTTTAATTCTTGACAGGTTTAAAAAACTGCTTTTACCTATATTTTGAATTTTGGGTTTTTTTTAAAAATTTTAAAAATCCTTTGAAGATCCATGTCTTGTGTGTATAAAAAGTCCTTGTGTATTTTCAGTTTTTTTGTATAAAAATCAGTCGAAAAAGAGAGTAGTCCCCTTTGAAAGCTCACTATCAAATATACTCAGTTTGCCTCTAAAAGGTAAACCCTGATTTCTTCACTATTCTACTACTTTTTTTGGGTAACAAAGGTTTCAAAATTTTTACTACTGGAAAAAAGTTAGACAACAAAATAAATTTAAATTTTATTGTGACCCAATGCCCTTTAAAAATGTGCTACTTTTTGGGGTCCCTTTTAGGACACATTTCTTGTAAAACCCACAATATTAAAAAAAAACCCTTTTATTTTTATCTTACATATTCCCCTTTTAATTTCTTTAAACGGCTATAAAATTTATAGCTTCAAGTCTGCACAATTTGTAAGGATTTGCCGCTGTGGATTTACTTACAGAAATGTTGTGACTTTTTCATTGCAACATATCTGCGGCACTTCCAGCTTGTCTGCACATCACTTTAGAATGATGACTCATAATAGTAAACACTACCTACATGGCATGATATGGTTTTGGGGTAAAGGGAGTTGGAGAAATGCAAGTGACTGGTTTCCTTTTTGGAGTCGTATTTCAGTAAATCACTTTCTAGGCTTCTTTTGCATTATTTGTGTGTATTAAACAAGTTTTTGTTGACTATTATTTTAAAAAAATGGGGTAATAAATCTATTTGGCAAATTTTTAATAAAAAAAAGAAAAAAAAAAAAATGGTCAAAATATTTGGAAAACATATGATTTCCCCTTTTTTTTTCCCATTTTTTTTAAAAAGACGCCATTACTTTATGATCAGACAGGTCCATCTCTAATACACCCAATTAAAACATAAGAATTATTTTTGCCGTATTCCCCTTTAAAAGGGGTTTTTCCCGTTAATTTTTTTTTTTTGTTAGCATACAACTGCCATATTAAAATAAAAAAACTAACTTTACCGTCCGCTCAAAATTCGATCCCCCATAATACTCTCCTTTGATCGCTTTCGGTCTTCTGTTTTATGTCTTATCATGGCTGCAGCAGTGACGTTCTATGTGGATTAAGACCAGAAGAAAACAGAAGAACTGCGGAGAGTGAGGAAAGCATTTGGGGCTTTGAAACGGGGGTTTAATTTGCAAAATGTAAAAAAAATAAATAAATAACAAGACAAATGCTTTAAGACTGGTGTCACAAATTGCATTTTTAGATGTGTTTGCACTTGGAAGTCAATATGTAAATATGAATGTTTGCATAGGTATTTAATTTTTGTTGTGTTTTTAAGATTTTTTTTTTAAATGCTAAATACAGGTGCTTTTCTACTTCTCTCACTACTTCTATGGAAACACCATAAAGCACTGTAGCACTTTCATACTCAGGATCATTAGGAATCCCAGAAGTTGGTTCCCTACTGTACATAAAGTGATAGTAATTATCGTGAGATATGAGATAAAAATACCCATTTAAAGGAGTCTTACCACTATAGACATTTATTCATTATCCTCAGGATAGATGATTTATGTCTGATTGCTGAGAGTCCTACTGCTGGGATCCCTACTGACTGATAAAATAGGCTCCCCAACTCCTACTCTCCCTCACCACGTTGGTCATAAATGTCTGATTGCAGGGACTCCCGCTGCTGGAACTCCAACTAATAACTAAAATAGAGTTCCCAACTCCCTATCATTGCTTGCTGTGGTCATGCAGTGAGAAAGGCTTTTTAATAGAGAAACAGTTGAACATATGCACTGTTCCTCTTTTCAAAGTCTACAGGAGTGACAAGGATAGTTGAGCACTGTACTATCTCCGTCGCTCTTGTAGACTTTAAATGCAGAAGCAGTTCAAATGTTCAACTGCTGATCCATTCAAAGCCTTTCTCACTGCATGAGCACAGCAAGCAATGATGGGGAGTTAGAAACCCAATTTTAGTGATAAGTGGGGTTCCAGCAGTGGGATTCCCAGTGATTAGACATTTATTACCCATCCCGTAGATAGGTGATAAATGTCATTTGTGGTACAACCCCTTTAAGTTTTTTCCAGCTCTTAAAGCTGCCAGACTGTCTATAGATTTATTATGCTACAAGGATAGAAGAAGAGCCTTGAGCTAATTATTCCCAATATACTTTACTCTGGAGTGGCATAAAATTAATGTCTTCAGCTCACAGTATAACTTGTAACAAGGACATAGTGCAACACAAAATAGAAGATGTAATAAAGAAACTTTATTATAAAAGTAGTAACATTTGCTTTATCAGCTCTCCAATGATACTGCATGCCCTTTGTGAGAGAATATTATCTTTGACATCTCTAAATTGTATTAGTTCTAAAGAAATTATTTATTTAAAAACGCCAACATATAATCTTCTCATTTGCATAAATTGATTGAAGAAAATATTAATAAGTGATCCCAATGACAAGTGCCACATTGAAACTTTAATGAGCACTTAAAAGGAAGTGTCTTAATAAACATCAAATGGCATTTCATAACTTATTATTTCAAGTTAATTAGATTGTGCCAAATCATTTGAAATTGTCTACGGACTTTTAATTAATTTTCAATATCTAAGTCATAAAATGTCAATCGAATGTTTCTCGGGCCTATTTAATTCATCCACTGTCAGTTAATAAGATCAACTTATTTCCTATTTTTTTAATTGAAGATAAAAGAAAAGTGTAATACAGTTTGACAATAGCAAGACATTTTTTAACCTCGACCTAATCACCTATCAAAACAAAAAGACCGTTTATAATCCTACCCTCAAAACATCTACTATAATTTGATACACCAAATTGATATTCAGGGAAATGCGCAGTATGTAACTACAATAAATGAAAGTATCATTGAGCATAATATAGTACATATAAGTATTGTACCAAAAACATGTATGGTTACTCAACTTACAAAAATATATATACACCAATAAACAGACTTGATTATATACACCATAGAAGTGTTTATAAACTCCTTCCTGATATTTGATGGTATAGTGCCAGGAGGCTGGCGCAAGTCAAATGTAGTTCCCATCTTCAAAAAAGGCTCCAAGTCTTGCCCAGGTAATTATAGATCAGTAAGTCTAACATCTATGGTGGGAAAACTGTTTGATGGGCTCATAAGGGACTATATACAGGAATTTGTGGCTGAATATAACACTATAGGTGATTGCCAGCATGGTTTTTACTAAGAACAGAGCTTGTCAGACCGACCTGATCTCTTTTTATGAAGAGGTGAGTATAAGCCTGGATAGTGGAGCAGCTGTGGATATAGTGTTTTTAGACTTTGCAAAAGCATTTGATACTGTCCCTGGGTAAATTAAAATCCATTGGTTTAGAAATAACAGTGTGTAATTGGATAAAAATTTGGCTCATACAGATCAGATCGTACACAGAGAGTGCTAGTAAATGACTCTTACTCTGAGTGGTCCCTGGTTTTGTACAATATAAGTAAGGTTATGAGTGGGACCACTCAGTATTAGGTCCTCTTTTATTCAATGTATTTATTAATGATATAGTGGAGAGGATTAATAGCATGGCTTCTATTTTTGCAGATGACAACAAGCTATACAGTGTAGTGCAATCTATGGAAGATGTTTGAAAATTGCAAGCAGACCTGGACACACTGAGTCTCTGGAATCGCCGCCTGAGGAGCTGGTCACAGCAGGAACAGATGTGAGTTTAAAGAAAGGCTTAGATAACTACCTGAAACTAAAAAATAAGACATATATAGCCATATAAAATTGTCGATCCATTCTGATGGGTCAGACTCTGAGATCAGAAATGAAATCTTCCTAAGTGCAGATTGATTCTTGCCTTGTGGTTTCAAAGCATTCATCAGTAGGGAAACTAGGGTTAAAAAACTCCTTATCTCCTCCCTTCCCCCACATTTTCCCCACCCTTGGTTGAATTTGATGGACATTTGTCTTTTTTCAACCTTACTAACTAAGGAAATGTCTAAATAAGTATGTGTATTTACAGCTTAGCATCAGGAAGAGTGTATGAAGTAGGATCACTCGTGGCAGGTATTAGCTATTAATTATAGTGGAACCTATCGCTAGCAGCTCAGATCAGAGATAGATCTGATTCTGGATTTTTAACCCCTTAGTTGCTGTGGTAATTGCCATTATGACGTCTAAGAAATTAAGGAACTTTGCCATTCCTCAACTGCCTTCCTCTGTGATAAGATTGGAGGGTGCCAACAAGTCTTCATGGCAGACAGGGGCTAATGAAGGCCTCCGTAACTACCATCTTACTATTCCTATTACACCCTGCCACCCTGACCTGTAATAGGAGATCTATTGTACACATTGTACACTGTTCTGCAATATATTTTTATATATTATTATTGCAGAACAGTGTACAAGTGTTTTCATTCCTTAGTGATCAAATACCCTAGTGGGACTAAAAGTGCAAGAAACAAAAGTTTCAAAAATATTAAAAGTTATTAAAAAATCTTAAAGTTCAAAACACTCTCTTAGTCATTTTGCACAAAAAAACAGGGATTATTGCATCTGTAAAAGTCTAATTTGTTCAAATGTAACATGGAACACCTGGTATAGTGAACACCATAGGAAAAAAAAAAACTCCTAAAAAAATTGGAACAAAAAGTGATCAAAAAGTCATGTTTATCCCAAAATATCCAAGTCACATGTATTAATAAAAGCAACACTTCAGTCTCCAAAAAAGACACAGGCACTGCAATGCAAATTTAAAAATAAAAAATATTAAAACTTTAAAAATTTGGTATCAATTGAATTTTATCAACCTGCAGAATACAGATATGTCATTTATACCACACAGTGAGCACCAAAAAAACAGAACCCCCCCCACAAATGGTACAATTGTATTTTTTTCATGTTTCACCCCAGAAAGTTTTCTTTTTTAGGTATACCCAGTACATTATAAGGTATGATAAATATGGTAGTACAATTAAAATGTACTTCTTGTCCCTCAAAAAGAAAAAAAAAGCTGTCATACAACGAAGTAGGCTAAAAAAGCAGCCGGAGAGAGAAGAAAACGAATGTGACATAAAGGAAAAGCACTGTGGCAAGATGGGGTTAATACATAATACAGAGTATATATAATTAAGAAGGAAAATGGATAAGTCAACACAGAAAGGCAGCAAATCCCATAATGAACCACCCAATCACTGGGTAAACAATTGCAAAAAAATCATAAATAAAGTATAACTTGTATGTATAGATAATGTTAGGTGCCGAATACTACAAGTAGCAATGCAGGCATACTTCAAATCCAATGTGAAGTGCCTATACAAATTTTATAGCATATCAAGTCTGCTTATTGGTGATGTTCATTATTTGATACAGTTAAGATAGTTAAGATTATCTTTAATACATAGGGCGACATGTATGATCTAAGCGCAAAGAGGGCAGTTCTAAATAGCTTTACAGCAGTGTAGTATGTATGAAGTTGTTCTACTGCGGGTCATAGATTTGGCGAATTCTAGTCCCACTACAATTTAGGCTAAGGTAAACCACTTTTAACTTGGTCTTACTGTTCCAGTGTAATGTGCCTAGTTTTGCCGTCTTCCAGTCATAAATGTATAGAATCATATGGTTGTGGTGCGACATCCCTCCAGAACGCCCCCATATCTTAAGCATATTACAAAGTGCCATGGGCACCACAAAATACACCTACTTTTGGAGTGCGCCTGATTATAAATCTAGAGAACAGGGCTTCGACAGTTTTTGGGCTGAAAGGACACCAGAATAACGGCACAGCCTCGTACATACATATCACCCATAATCTTTAAAAAAAAAAAATTGACCATCTAGTTGAAATCCTGCACTTTGATTTCATTGAGCTTCAAGTTGTGCTAGATGAATCTCTTGAAATAGCTGACTTAATGGAGTCCTAAATATGGAAACCTATTAAATATTCCCTAAGACAATTATTATCAGTGGCAACATGCCGTTAGAAAATAGTAAATACAAAAATATTCTTGAAAAATATAATATGGAATTTTATGAGCACTAAAGTCTGATCCAGAGATTTATTCTGATTGCCATATTGAATTCAGGAAGGATTTTTTTTTCCTCTAGTATGGTGCAATTGCCATCTACCTCATAGGGGTTTTTAGCATCCTCTGGATCAGCACAGGAGGGCTACATCTTGGACTCAATGGACTTGTGTCTTTTTTCAACCTTACCAACTATGTAATTATATTGTAACATAATCATTGTCAAAGTTATTAATATTTGAAGAGTTATTTGTTATTATGTCTGAGGCATTTTTAAAAGTCCCAACATGGTTCATTGGTTATTATTAGCAAGCGTCTAATAATATACTGTAACTCCATGCTCTGTCATGGCTGGTGCAGAGATAGAGAAGAGGATTAGCTTAGCTAGTCTACTGACCTACACAGCCAGCACCCTCCTGTCACATTACCAATACAGAAAGAGAAAGGAGGTGTCTGCTGTGTCACAGTGGCACTCAAGTAGGACAACATGGACAGTTTTGAAACACAATCGGGCATTAAAAATGTATTACAGACATTCTAAAGAACACGTATCTAACTTTTCAGTATCTATTACTTGGCTTAGTTTATGCCAGTAATGGAGCCAAAATTTTGATGGTATTTTTGGCACACAGTTTTACAGCATACACAATACCCCTTTCACATAAGCCACATCCGTAAGACAGATGAGGTGCAAAATGTGTCAAAAGTGTCTTGTACACATAATGAATAGAGCTATTGCAATAAGAAATCTCCCATTTAAATAAAATTTTTCCTTTTAAACCACTGATAATGCAATAAACTCCTCAGGGGGTGTGATAGACAGCAAGTAAACAGTCAGTTTTTTAAGCTATTTGGAAGAGTTGCGTTATGAACAACTTTAACAAGAAATAGTGATGGTTAGACTACTGAATCAAGGTATCTTCAAACCAGCAGTTCTTGTGGGGATTCTCAGAATGCAATGGTTGGTACCCATTGGCAATAATGTCATGGGCACTTAAGGTTAAAAAAATGTGCAGGGTGAGCAAAGACTATCCCGTCTTATGACCAATGCCGTATAAAAGCCACTGTAACAGAAATTGCTACAAGTGAACAGTCAATTCTTGAAGCTGATGTATTAGAAAAAAAGGGAAGTTGTATGAGCAACTTGATAAGAAATTCTGATGGCTAGACAACTGGATTAGGTAATCCCTAAGCTCTTGCTGAGGATCTCAGAATGCAATGGTTGGTACCTACAGGCCATAATGTCTTGAGCACCTGTGGCTCATTGATATGCAAGGGGAGCAAAGACTATCTTGTCTGATGGCCAATGTCATATAAGGCTACTGTAAGAGAAATAGCTAACAAAGATAATGTGGGCTACTACAAAAAGGTGCATAGTGCATGACTGTTTGCTGTTTATGGGCCTGCATAGTCACATACCTTTCATAGCACCCATGTTGCCACACTGCAAAAATTGTTCATGATTGGTCTCAATAGCTGACAGTTTACAGTGTTGACTTGGCTTTGAAATTCTCCAGATATTCAACCTAATAAACCATCTAACTTGCAAAAGTTAGAGAATCTACAAATAATAAATATAGAAAAAGTAAATTTTCTGAGGCATTGTTTCTTCATTTTCTCCTGTTTGGTACTATACAAAGTGAGATTGAGCTTGAACAGTCTTCAACACTGTAAAGCACATCCTTACCAAGTGTCTTATAAGCTGCTTTTGTTGCTGTTGTATTGTTATTGTCTCAATGAAGTTAACTCAGCAAAAGCATTCAGTCAACATTGTATTGCAGCTGATCCACTCATCACATTTAATGCAATGTCAACATTTTCTGTTATGGTTTATAATAGTAATTTTTACTTTTCAGTCTATCGAGCTATGTGAGAGTTTTAAATTTGTAGGATAAGTTAATTACTAAAAAGCAGCCCTGGCACCAACCACACCAGCCCACATACAATATCCTCTTCTTCCCAACAGCCCCATATACGCTCCTGTCACCATCCCACATACAGTATCCGCCTCTTTCCACCATCCCACAAACAATATCCACTCCCCCCACCAGCCCAAAAGCAATATCTGCTCCCGGAACACAGACCACATATAATATCCGCTTCCCCCCATCAGCCCACATACAATATCCACTTCCACCAGCCCACATACAATATCGGCACCCCCACACCAGTCCACATTATTTACCTTAAAAGCACCCATCACCTTCAAATAAATCAGCATACTCTATTTAATTTTCTGAAAATCCAAACTGTGCTCTGCTTTTGGTTTGTGATCTTGTATACTCTGGTAAACTTCAACAGACACAATGTTCTGAGACTGTACTTTTATGAAGACCATTTCCTGAACTGCTTTTACTCCCAATAATGGTACATGGTTATCACCCCACAGAATGGTAAATTAAACTCGGTAACTCTTTCTATTACATGGGTTCCCTATTTTCATATTACATGCCCCATAGGTTTCAGAGCACTTTTGTTGTAAATCACCAGTACCTTGTCAGTTGGCTCAATGGAAACATGTTTGTTTAGAAGAGCACTTGGAATTACCCTGCAGCTTACTCCACAATCCAGCTGAAATGTAATGGGTTTCTCATCCAACAATAAGGTTGCAAGAAGTTGCTTGGCATCCTTGACTTCTGGCTGCCTGATTACATTGACATTCTCTGTTGCAGGCCACAGCTGTAGCCATGTAATGTCCTCTGTACTGTCAGTGTCTGGTGTCACAGTGTGGACCTGTCTGTGCTGTTTGATTGTTCCCAACCTGCAGATTCTTCTTGCCACATGATCTGCAGGTTTCCCCATGTTCTGGACACTTGTTGTCTCTCTCATGTCTTTTACTACTGTATTTACCATCGACTGTGATTATAAGAGGGCTTTGTCTTCTCTTTCCTCTCAT
The DNA here is from genome assembly GCA_025379985.1 of Phyllomedusa bahiana. Taxonomy (NCBI): domain Eukaryota; kingdom Metazoa; phylum Chordata; class Amphibia; order Anura; family Hylidae; genus Phyllomedusa; species Phyllomedusa bahiana. The sequence goes on along the minus strand of JAODAL010009626.1, from coordinate 71,350 downwards.
AGATACTGCACGTACCTTAGCATCATCATCGTTATCACTGCCGCTTTTCATCATCTCTAAGCTGTGTTTTGTCTTCTCAGCAGCCCTGCAGAGTTGCATGCATTTCTCTAAGTATTTGCATGCATTTCTATTCCTTTCTCAGTAATATTTCTCTGAGGTGAGTGCCTCCGATGCCACACACTATTCTTTCTCTGATGAGCTTGTCTCTGATGTCTCCAAATACACATTTTGCAGCAAGCCTGCATAGCTCTGTTACAAATCTCTAAACAGTTTCACCAGCCTCCTGATTTCTTTGTCCTTTTTCCCAAAATTTAAAGTAATAAAAACCTTTCTTTTCCCTTTGTCATCACTGGGGGGGGGGGGGGGGGGGGGGACTGTAAGATCACGTAAGAGTAACTTTTTTTTACAATGTCTATAAGTCTGTGAAGATTGATGAAGTGGACTTTCGGGATTTTGGGGGGGTTTCGGGTTTTTGGTCTCCAATTTTCAGAAAATGACGGGGGGAATTTTTTACTTACATTTTAATGTTGATTTCTCTGTCCCCCCATCCCCAATTTTCCAAACAAGCTTTTGAAAATTTTTAATTCAATGGTTTTTTTACACAGTTCCCCCAAATTTTTCTGAAAATTTGTTGCTCAGGGGGATCAAAATCGAGGATTTTTTTCCGGGGAACTTTATTAATGGGTATTACCCTGCCATTACACTTGTGAAAAGGCCCCGGGACATGGGAGCAAAAAGTTGAAAGTTTTTGTAGTACACTTTTACAAAATTTTGAGAACCCCAGGGGGCCACCAGTTAAAAAACCCAAAACTGCTAAACCCAATTTTTTTTCAAAAAACCGGGGCAGCTCCAGAAACCCTGAAGGGGAGGGGTTTCCTTATTATAGGGACCCCAAAACCCAAAGGCATAAATTCTGGGTAAAGGGTTTAAAGGGATGACAGGATCCCCAGGTTTAAAAAGCCTTAGACAATACTAAAGGGTGCTCACCAAAATGGATTTTTGCTGATAATTTGGGAAAAGGGTTTGCACTATGGCTCTCCCGGTAACTCATTGTTTAAAAGCTTCACTTTTGTACTTTGCAGCTCCCTCCAATGGTTAATGTACTCACACTGTAATCTGTAGCTATTTACTGCTTAAGGTTTCACGGATCATTTTTGGAGGGGTTGGTTGGACAGGCCCTTGGAGGCCCCACCAGGGAGTCGGTGAAACCCCTGATGGGCCCCGAGCTCCATCGGGGGAAAGGGTTTGGGGGGGCCATTGTTTTGTAAAGGGCCCCGGGTCCCTCTGCATTTTCTAAATTTGGCGAAAGAGAATTTTTTTGTTTTTGGGTCTCTTTTCCCCACACAATGGGAAAGGCGCAGGAGGGGTGTTTCTTTGCCTTCTGTCCCAAATGCCCTTGGGCCCCCTGCTCAAAGGTTCAGGCCTTTAAAGATGGGGAGAAACTTCCAGGATAGGGGGAAAGGGAAAATGACTTCTTGGGATCCCAGCTTTAAAGCAGGGTAGTGACGAGGTGGAATATTTTTATTTTTTATTTTTTTAATCAGTCAGAAGAGGCTAAGTCTACTAACGAGGGGCCAAATCGACCTACAGGAGCCAAATCGACCTACGGAGGGCATATTTATATACAGAGGCCATATCTACCTACAGGGGGCCATGTCTCTCTACAGGAGGCCATGTCTACTTAGTGGATTCATGTCTATTACGGGAGAAATTTTCAAATTACGGGGGGGCCTGTCTCCTAAAATTTACCCAAAAAGATACCCTTGGGAAAGACAGAAAGAAAAGGTTTCTGCTTTCCGTCAGTAAAAAAGGGTTATTGCAGAAGCAGCAACCCTAAAGTATTTTAATCCAGAGTGAGAAGTGGTGGTGCAATAATGTGGTGCTTCAGGAAAAGGCCTGGGAGTCCCATTATTGCGGGAAAAAAAACCCAAATCCCTTTTGCAAGCTTTTGCTCTGTCAAAAAACGGCAGGGATATGCTAAAATTGAGAAATTTATGGCTGTGGTTTTTGGGATGGGAATTTCCCACCAGACACCTATGGTCAACGAGAAAACCTGTCCCTTTGGATAAAAAAATTTTTGGAGAGTATTACAAAAAAACCCACTACTAAATCCCCCCAAAGAGACTAAGGGGCTTCTTTAAAACTTTAGAAAAAAAGATTTTGACTTTTTGCAAGGGCCCGGGAAGGACTTTTGTTTCCCGATACCAAAGAAAGGGGAAAGGAATGACACTAAAACCCTTTCAGTTTGTGTGTTTTACCTTGCCGTGTAAAAAAAATTGGGCCCCTAAAAAAAAATTTCAGAGGGTGTAAGAAAAAGGTTTCGAACTCTCCAAAATTTTAAACGCTGTCATTTGCAGGGTGGCCAAAGGGAAAAAAGAAACATGTGAAAAGGGAAGTTTCTCCTTTCTTTCACATAAAAAAAAATAAAGTTGTAAAGTCCCAGCAAGGTTTTATTTTTTAAAGGAAAAAAAGGTTGTTTACCAGAAGCTCTCAGAAGGCCCTACTGAAAAAATTGCACTCTTTCGCATAGGCATCGAAAGGATGTCTATTTCGGCAAAAGGGAATCTGTATTTGGGCCCAAGAAGGAAAAACCCAATTTAAAAAAATTATATGCACATTGTGAAATATGTGCATTCCTGCAGTGAAAAGCGCGGAATGGGGACTTTTACTAACCACTAAAAATTAAACATAGGCCGGGGTCAAAAAATAGGGGGGTTTTTTCAACGGGGATTGAAAACGAAGGGCCTAAATTAAATTTGAGAGGGGCGAATTGATTTAACAAAGTGGAATTCTTTTTGGGAATTTGGGGAAACTTGGGTTTGGGCCCGAAGTGAACTTTGGGGTTTTTGGGTAAACGGTGGTTTTTTGATTGAAAAATGGCTGCGAGAAAATGGGGGCTAAAGGGGGAAAACCCACTCGGGGAGGGAAAAGGGCATACCCTGCTTTGCTTGTGCAGAGATGAACCCAAATTTCGAGCCCGGGGCGGGAATTCTGGGGACGTAAACCGCATATATAAGACCGAGCGCCCCGTGGGAGCTACACCCTCTCACTTTTACTGATAGGGAAGGTGCTGCTGGGGGTGATACCCGCTTTCTGAAAAAACTAAATTTTTATCAGGATTTCTGTGGGGTGTTCAGCTTGTTTTCAGGGGACTGTTTCTTAAAAGTGCATTTTTTTTTTTTTTTTTTTTGGGGTATTGGATTTTAAAATTTCCGTGTGCGTCCCTGAGCTGCTATTTTTTAAATTATCCAAGGGGTTTAAGCCTTTTCCCCTTTTTATTCATTTAAAGGAAACCGCTTTTTTAAAATACAAATCCCCACTTCATTTTTGGTGCTGAATTCTTTTGGAAATTTTAAACACCGGGGGTTTAAATTTAAGCTTTGTTTTGCGGGTTTTTGGGTTGACAAAAAAAAAACCCCGTTTTTTTTTCAACCCCAAAATATTTATTTTTTTTTTTTGGTCCCCCAAAAATTTCACAAGAAAAAGGAAAAATTAAAACTGTTCTTTGTTGTGGGGCCCTTTAAGAAAAAACGAAATTGTAACACGCTACTAGTTTGTGGGGCCTAAATTCTTTGGGCAATTTACACCCGGGGGGTTTTTTAAAGGTTGTTTTGCGGGGGTTGTGCTGACAAAAAAAAAAACCCTTTCTTTTTCAACCAAATATATTTTTTTTTTTTTGGGGTAGCCAAATTTCCACAACCCAAAGGGAAAAAATTTACAACTGTATATCTTGTTGTGTGGCGTAAAAAAACACGCAATTGTAACACGCTACTAGTTTGTGCGGCTAAAATTCTTTGGCGAAATTTACACCCAGGGGTTAATTAAGGGGTTGTTTTGTGGTGTGCTGACAAAAAAAAAACCGTCTTTTTCAACGCCAAAATAAATTTTTTTTTTTTGGGTTTACCCAAAATTCACAAGAAAAGGGCAAATTAAAAAACTGTTTCTTGTTGTGGGGGTTAAAAAAACCGCAATTGTAACATGCTATTGTTTTGGGGCTCAATTCTTTGGGGGCAATTTACTTTCCGGGGTTTAAATTTAAGGGTTTGTTTTGTTTGGTGTGCTGAAAAAAAATAAACCGTTTTTTTCCCAAGCCAAAATTTTATTTTTTTTTTTTGGTACCCCAAAATTCAAAAAGAAAAGGGCAAATTACAACTGTTTTCCCCTTTTTGGTGTGGCTTTAAAAACCCCGCAATTGTAACACGCTACTAGTTTGTGCGGCTAAAATATTTTGGGCGCAATTTCATCGGGTTTTTAAATTTAAAGCGTTTTTTTTGTGGTGTGTGAAAAAAAAAAACCTTTCTTTTTAACGCCAAATTAATTATTTTTTTTTGGTAGCCTTTTTTCACAAGCAAAGGTAATTAAAAATGTTTTCTCTTTTTTTGGGGGTGTGGGCGTGGGAAAACACGAAATTTGGGTAACAGTACAAAATACTGGGTTTGTGCGGCTAAAATTCTTTGGGGGCAATTTACATCCGGGGGGTTAAAATTAAGCTTTTGTTTTGTGGGGGTGCTGACAAAAAAAAAAGGTTTTTTTCAACGCCAAATATAAAATATTTTTTTTTTGGGTAGCCTAATTCAAAAGAAAAGGGGAAAATTTTAAAACTGTATCTCTTTTTTGTGGGGGAAAAAAAAAAACAGAAATTTTGTAACACGCTATATTTTGTGGGCTCAATTTCTTTGGCGAAATTTCCCCTCCGGGGGGTTTAATTTTAAGCGTTGTTTTGTGGGGGTTGTGCTAAAAAAAAAAAAAAAAGCCCCTTTTTTTTTTCCCCCCCCCCAACCCCCCCCCCCCCCCCCCCCCCCCCCCCCCCCAAAACCCAAATATATTTTTTTTTGGGGTAGGCCTAATTCACAAGAAAAGGGCAAATTAAAAACTGTATCTTTTTGTTTTTTGTGGCGTAGAAAAACGAAATTGTAACCGTATATTTTGTGGGTTTAAATTCTTTGGCGCAATTTTACATCCAGGGGGAAATTAAGGGGTTTGTTTTGCGGGTTTTTTTGCTGAAAAAAAAAAACCGTCTTTTTAAACGCCAAATATATTTTTTTTTTTTTTGGTACCCCCTAATTAACAAGAAAAGGAAAATTTTAACAACTGTATCTTTTGGTTGTGTGGGTGAAAACCCCGGAAATTGAAAACACGCAAACTATTTTTGTGCGGTCAATTTTTTGGACGAAATTTTAAACACCCCGGGGGTTAATTAAGCGTTTTTTTTGTTTGGTGTGCTGACAAAAAAAAACCCGTTTTTTTTAAACCCCCAAATATATTTTTTTTTTTTTGGGTTTACCCTAATTCACAAGCAAAGGCAAATTACAACTGTATCTTTTTTGTGTGGGTGGGAAAAAAAACGAATTGTAAACGCTATTAGTTTGTGGGGCCCCAATTTTCTTTGGGCAATTTAATCCAGGGTTAAATTTAAAGCTTTTTGTTTTGCTGCTGTGCTAAACAAAAAAACCTTTCCTTTTTAAAAACCCCGGGGGGGAAAAAATTTATACATTTTTTTGAAAGCATAATTCACAAGCAAAGGGTTTAAAATTAACCCTTTTTGGTGTTTTTCCTTTAGAAAAAACACACGGGTGTTGTAAAAGGACACATACAAGAAAATTTTTCCTGGCCATTTGGGGGGAGGCAATTTATTTTCCCAAGGGTTCCCCAAGTTTGTTACGGGGTTATTTGGAGTCAAAAACAGGGTGTATTTTTATCTTATAAGATGGGCTTCATCAACAGTGTTCTGTACTTTTTGAACAAACAGTATGTCGACAAAAGAGGGGGCGGGTTCTGAAACCCTGGGGGTGGAAGTGGAAAAACTCTTTTCTGAAAGGGGCCCCCAAGGTCGCAGCACACCCAAAGGGGACGTCGAAAGGGGGGGTCACTGGGTTTGGGGCCCACAACCCGCCGCGTCATCTAGGGGCCGGTGTTGTTAAAAAAACCCCAAGGGGTTTCTTGATTGGTTGACTAGGTCTTCCCCCTTCCCCCCAGTGACTTTCTGACCCCCCCACCAAGAGTGGGGGGAAACCCTCAGACACAAAACTTATTTTGGAAAGGGGGGAGGGGTCAGCGGCCCTCACCTGTCCTCACCCCGCCTTTTTCCCAAATCCATTTTCCCCAGCCAGGGCCCTACTATGGGGTTTTGGGGTAGCCCCACTATATAGCGGGGAAATGAAAAATTTGGGAGGGCAGTAAAGAAACTACGTGGAAAGGAAGAAAAGGGGGGCCAATATCCCCAGTTTTTGCAGTAGGCGGAAAGTATAGATGTGGAAAAGGGGCATGGGAGGTCATGTGGTGAGAGGTAAAGGCCTCGGTTTCCCAAAGCCCGGTGATGGGGAACATTTGTGAGATAAAACACAAATGATGAGGTTTGTACCCGACCGCCTTGGAGGGGTGAAGCTAAGGGCTTAATCATCTTTCCAGGAGAAGAGGGGTCGCTTGCGCTTTTCGGGCGGGGCGCACCCAGCAAGTGGGTTGTGTGGCCGTGAGTAGCAGGGTAGCGCAGTTTTGGAGGTCGGGACCCAAGCGGCCCCGGGGGGTTTGGGAAAAAAACCCGTTCGAGGTCCAAGCCCAGTAGGGGCACAGGGGCTCAGGAGGCAGTAGTCACTCAGTGGGAGGGGTTGGCTTTTAAAATCAGCTACTCGGGGGTTTTGGCAGTTCTTTGCAAAAGACCCGGGGGGACCCCGAATATGGGTTTTGTAGAATCTGTGGGCGGGAAAGTAAAGGTGGCCAGGGAGTTTTTAACCGGGGTTGGCCCCAAGGGCCCCTGGTCAAAAAAATGCAGCGTCCCATCCGGTGGCCTGGGAAAAACGTGGCTCAGATGTGGGGGGCCTTTCCTGCCGCTGCAGCAGCGCAGGGCCGTGGCACGCAGGGTTTTTTTCGGGGGGGGGCCCCGGGGGGGTCAAGGCTCCACCCCCTCTTGCAAAAGGGCCCAGTTTTTTCCCTTTTTGGGGAAACCCTCCCCCGGCCCAGATGCCCCTGCTCCTCGTACTAATGGCGCCAGCAGTTTTTTCAGAGGGGCGTTTTGAAAAGAGACAACAGTATGCGCCCAAAACCATCCTAAGGTGCAGCAGGGGGGCCCGTGCTCCGGGCCAAGTTTTTGGTACTGCGTCCCCCCCCTTTTCCCAAAATGGTGGACTTGCCCCATTCAGAGAACTAAGGGGTTGGGGCCGAGCGAGATGGGGGATTCCAAGCCTTTAATTTTTTTTTTCCAAAAAGGCGGGGGGTACCGCCTTCATAAAAAAATTTAGAAAAGAAAGGGGGTTCAGCCCCTTGAGCTTTCGGTTTTTTCCAAAGGCCCCTGGGCCCCCCAGCCGGGACTTCTGGAGCGGGTAACTCGGTCAGGGCCAGTACAGGGCCCTTTGGGCCCCCAACGGGGGGAATGTGTTCCCTTGCCAGGCACAAAAACAACTTGGAAAGGAGACGCCGCTTTCTCCTCCACGTTGTAAAAACTGCTGCCCCTGCCCCAAATTGTCCGCCCCCTCCTCCTCCCCACCCCCACCATCTCAGCCTCCCCCAGTATGCTCCTTTCATACCAATGTGTGGGGCACGGGGTTTGTCACGCGGGTTCTACACCTAGCTTGCCTCGGCGAAGAAGTCACACAGGGGGGAACTGTCCGCGTCATGCAGCAAGAAATCAAAGTGTGGTTTTTCTCCGCGCCAACTGAAATGGGAAACCCATGGTAAACGGACAATGGGAGGAACAGGGTTTGTCCCGCGCTGCCCCCGGGGGGGATGGTCCATTGGGGCCCGCATGGCGCACGTGTTCAATCTGGTTGAAAAAAGGTTCCCTAAGTTTTCCAACCGTTTTCAGAACTTTCTAAAAATGGCCAGGAAATTGGCATGCATTTTAAATCCATTCGTAAAAAACCCAAAGGAAAACCCCTTTCCTCGAGTGGGCGGCAGGGGGGGGCCCTCCCCAAACACGCTTGATATGCGATGTTTCCCCCCGGGGAAATTCCCCCTGCCCCTTGTTGGACCGACGTATAAACAGGGGAAAAGGCCTTTAAACCCGATTTTTTGATGATCCAGGCAGACAAAGTACCCCCGTGAAAACTTTGATGTACCCAGTGGCAGTTTCCAGGGTTTGAAAACCTCCCGTTTGTTGGGCATTCGAGGAGGCCGTTTTTTGTCAGTCCCCGGACTAGGGGATGAATAACGTATTCCATGTTTTCATGTCCTGGAAACAGATGCTAAAAAATTTGGTTGGGCAGGGGACGGGTTTGTGGCGACTAAAATCTCGGGGCCCACGGGAGTCGGGTGGGGACTGAAAGGAGGAGGAGGAGGAGGGGGGGACTTTGGGAAAGCAAAAGCATTGTCGGGTGAAATGGTGGATTTTTCTCCCCAGGGGGAACAAAAAGAGGGGAGAGGAGCAGTTTGGGGGGAGGTGGTGGAGATGAGGAAGACGAGGCAGGGGGCCCCCCAAAAGACAGGGGCGGGTAAAAAGGGGGAAATGGAGGCGGGGAAAGGCCCTCGGTGTCACTTTGCAGATGTCCCGCAGATGCTTTTTGCCGGGGTTTGTGAAACCCGAATGTCGGGCATCCGGAGGGGGATAAATTCGGTTTCACCCTTATTGGACCTCGCTACCGGTCAAAATGGGAGCCTATTTTCCAGCTATTGAGAGCGAGAAGACAACTTCTCAAATACTATAGGGACAATTCCCCGTAATCAGTTGGCGCTGCCTTGTGCGGCATCGTTCCCACTCTCTGACAGGTCTGACCGGGGGGGTCCTCATGCGCTCACGTGACTACTGCCCGCGGATGCTGGGGGAAGGGGTGGTGGGGGTAGGAGCTGTACAGCTCCATCAGCAGTAACCTAAGTCTGGAAGTCACTAATGAGCAGCTTGCTTCACCCGCCTAGTGAGGAGGGCAGTCACCAGGCAGCTAGCAGCGAGCAGCAGGACATGGAGCTATTCCCTGAAACCTCAAACAGGTTGTGGCATACATTGGGACTAGCACTCTGCCACCCCAGTTAGAAGATCCGCTGGACTACTGGGCGCCAAACTGGATGTTGTAGGCCGCAACTTTGCCGATGTTTGCAGTGGGAGCTGTCCTGCCCGGCCTGTAGTGATGGCATCGAGCGGGTGTTCAGTGCGGCGGGGGCCATCGTTACCCCAAGGAGAACCCGCTTGTACCAGGGAAATGTTGAACGGAGCTGACCTTTGTCAAGATGATCAGGCGTGGATCGGCAGGATTTCCACCAAACCAATGCCTTAGGCGTCAGTCTGGTTTCAAACTACCTGCCTCAGCCACTATTCTGATGCCGCCACCCGCTGATGCCACACATCTGTGAATTTTTTCTCCATCTGTGCCTACCACCGTCTTTACTCAGGGACTGGTATGCCACCCACCTCAACACTCTGTCATTGTGCCACTCTAGTTTGCTCATGCTGCTGCTGCTGTTTGCTTGTTGCCGGTGAAATTCCACACTGTGTCATTGTCGCATCTGCGGCCTGGTTACTGATTTGCTCCTCCAGAATGTCATTGTGGCCACTCTCTGACCTCATGCTGTCTTGCTCTGTCATCACCTCCACTCTCTGTCATTGTGCCACTGCCTGACCTCATGCTTGTCTGCCGCTCGTGACCTCGCTATCAGTCATGTGCCGCTCTGTGGCTCTTAATTACTATTTTGCACCTGCAGAATGTCATTGTGCCACATCTCTGACCTCATCTGTTATTGCTCCTTGTCATCACCTCCACTCTCTGTCTATTGTGCCACTGCCCTGACCTCATGATGCTTGCCGCCGTGACCTCGCTCTCAAGTCATTGTGCCGCTCTGTGGCCTAATACTATTTAGCCACCTGCAGAATGTCATTGTGCCACTTCTCTGACCTCATGCTGTTTGTCCTGTCATCACCTCCATTATCTGTTCATTGTGCCACTGCTGACCTCATGCTGCTCGCCGCGCCCTGTGACCTCCGCTCTCAGGTCATTGAGCGCTCTGTGGCCTGAATTATATTTTGCCATCATGCAGTATGTCATTGTTCCACTCTCTGACCTCCTTTGCTGTTGCTCCTGTCATTTTTTTTTTTTTTTTTTCACCTCCACTCTCTGTCATTGTGCCACTGCCGCCTCATGCTGCTGCCGCCGTGACCTCCGCTCTCAGTCATATGTGCCGCTCTGTGGCCTAATACTATTTTGCCACCTGCAGTCTGTCATTGTGCCACTCTCTGACTCATGCGGCTGCTGTGACTCTGTCGTGCCCTCCACACTGTGTATTGTGCCACTGCTCTGGACCTCATGCTGCTGCCGTGCTGCTGCCGTGCCTCCACACTGTGCGGCCTACTTCCTGTTTTATGCCCTCCAGATTTGTTCATTGTGCCCACTGTCTGGACCCTCATACTGCTGCCGCCGTGACCTCCACCACTGTATCAATTGTGCCTCTCTGTGGCCTTATTCTGTTTTGCCACCTCCAGAATGCCATTGTGCCACTGTCTGACCTCATACTGCTGCCGCCGTGACCTCACACTGTGTCGATTGTGCACTCTGTGACCCTATACGTTTTTCCGCTCCATTAACTGTCATTGTGCCACTGTCTGACTTCATACTGCTGCCGCCGGTGACCTCCAAACTGTACATTGTGCCACTCTGTGGCCGTAATACTGTTTTGCCGCTCCATATGTCATTGTGCCACTGTCTGAACCTCATTACTGCTGCCGCCATGTCGTGACCTCCACACTGTATCATTGTGCCACTCTGTGGCTGATTTACTGTTTTGCCGCCTACCATAATGTAATTGTGCCACTGCGCTGTCATCATACTGTGCCGCCGTGACCTCCACACTGAGGTGATTGTGCCACTCTGTGCCTATTACGGTTTTGCACCTCCAGAATGCATGTTGTTGCCACTGTCTGACTAATACTGCTGCCGCCGTGAGCCTTCCACACTGTGTGATTGTGCCCACTCTGTGGCCTTATACTGTTTTGGCCGCCTCCAGAATGTCATTGTGCCACTGGCCTGACCGCATGCTGTGTGGCTGCCGCCGTCACCTCCACATCTATCACTAATGTTGTACACTGAGCTCTCAGCTTTGTTTTTATCCTAGCTTTCGCTAGCATGACTTTATCAGGCTACATTTTCCCGCTTGAGTTTTTTGGTCAGTTTTAGCCCTCTGTAAGTGCCCCCAGGGAATTTTATAGTGAAGCTGATTCTAAGAGCTGCAGGCAGTTCATGTGCAGTGTCATACTAAAAACAACATTTTTTGTATGACGACCTAAAAAACCAAGCGCCTCTGCATATTTAAGCATGGCACAAAGTTTACAGCACCATGAAAGGCTCTGGTGCAGCACTGGAAATAGCTGTATTGTTTAACGTGATATGTTGCCGACAAGTAATTCGGACCGAAACAAATTTTTTCGGAAAATTCGGCGAAGTGACCGAACCGAATTTTTGAGAAATTCGGCCATCTCTATAGAGGACCAAAAAAGTTAAAGACAGCCTGAATTTTTGTCCAAATTACTGCACAATCAAGAAGTTAGATGTATGAATTATCGTACAGAAAAAACAGATGTAATTTAGGTGTATAGAGGACCAAAAAGTAAAGACACCCTGTATTTTAGTCCAAATTACCGCACAATCAGGAAATTAGATTAAGCCATGGGTTATGTTGAAATACCCTACAGAAAAAAACAGATGTAATTTATGGCGGTATAGAGGACCAAATAGTAAAGGACACCCTGTAATTTTTTGGTCCAAATTACGCACAATCAAGAGGTTAAATTAAGCCTTTGGTATGGAATACCCTACAAAAAAAAAAAAACAGGATGTAAAATTAGGCATATATGGGCCAAACCAAAAATAAAAAGACACCCTTTATTTTAGTGCAATGTAAACCACAATTCCAATGGGGTTAATTTAAGCCTTATGGGTATTAAATTTCCTACCGAACAACCAGATGTGTAAATTAGAAGTATCATGGGACAAAATAAAAAAGGACACCCTATTTTTAGTGCAAAGATTAACCCACATCAAGGGGTTAAAGTAAGCCTTGGTATTAAATTCCTTATAAGAAACAACCAGATGTAATTGAGGTCGTTATGGGACAGAAGTACACCCACCCTGGACATTAGGGAGAATACCCCACAAAATAAAACAAAATAATAACGCTGGTTAAATAACAAGTGTGCAAATAACACACACTTGTAATAGTCTTTTCCCCAGTCGCTGATAAAACGAGTTTGTTTTATAATAAGTTCAATATAGTGCAGCTGCAGCAGCAGCTAGATGCTTATGACAGGACACACAGTGAGAAGTGTGACGATTTAAGATGGTGTCCGTATTTATAGGGCTGTGACATCACAGAAGCCCGCCGGTCGCTGATTGGCTTCATGTCTGCACATGTCATTGAGGGTGTTCCTTTCTTCCTCCCAGAGTTCTCTGCACCATGTAACACCATGTGCTCGCGGTCATTTTAACAATAAAAAGACGCTTCGTTCCCACGAATCACCCTACACTTTGGCTTCGTGGAGAACTGAAGTTTTCCTGAAATTCTAAATAAATTCAACTTTGTTAGAATTGATTCAGCCATCTCTAGTTATATAGTATGAGCAAACTCTATATGGTCTGATCACCCAGTCATATTGCTGTTTAAGCCTCTATGAAAGGTAAGTGGGGATTTTCAGAATACACAGTCGAATTATATTTGATAGATCAGCCACTATATACAGTATCTCACAAAAGTGAGTACACCCCTAAGTGAAAATAGAAAAATTAGGGATCATGCTCTGCTTCAGTTTGTCACAGCACATGTTTCCCTCAATGAACTATAGCTTCCCACAACCGGCAGCACTCATGCAGCCCCAAACAATGACACTTCCACCACCATGTTTAACTGCAAGACATGCTTGTCTTTGTACTCCTTATGTAGTCGACACCACATACGATTGACACCATCTGAACAAAATATGTTTATCTTGGTCTCATCAGACCACAGAATATGGTTCCAGTATTCCATGTCCTTAGTGTGCTTGTCTTCAGCAAACTGTTTGTGGGCTTTTTTTTTACATCATCTATAGAAGAGGCTTCCTTCTGTGACAACAGCCATGCAGACCAATTTGATGCAGTGTATAGTGTCTGATCTGAGCACTGACAGGCTGCCCTCCATCTCTCCCTGTAACCTCTGCAGCAATGCTGGTAGCACTCATCTATGGATATTATGCTTAGCATGTGCACTAACCTTCTTTGGTTGACCATGGCAGGGACTGTTATGAGTGAAATCTGTCTTGTTAATCTGCTGTATGGTCTCAACCATCATGCTGCAGCTCAGTTTCAGATTGTTGGCAATCTTCTTATAGCCTAGGCTAGCATTATGTAAAGCAGCAATTCTTTTTTTCCAGAGCTTCAGACAGTTCTTTGCCATGAAGTGCCATGTTGATCTTCCAGTGACCAGTATGAGAGAGTGTGAGAGCGATAACACCAAATTTAACACAATTGCTTCCTATTCACACTTGAGTACTTGTAACACTAACAAGTCACATGACACCGGGGAGGGAAAATGACAAATTGGACACAATTTTATACTGTTATACAAGCTCTACACTGATTACTTTACATTGTATACAGTGTCTTATCTTCAATGTTGTCCCATGAAGGACATAATGTATTCACTTTTGTGAGATACTGTAGATGCCATTAATTTCCTTTTAATGCCTGTAAATGAAAAACTTCAAACACTTCAATTAACATATAATTTAAAAAAACATAATGGTGGTATACATAAGTTTAACTGAAACCAAAGTCCATGCAATGGAACAGTCTTAGTTTAGTCCACTATGGATAGCAGGTAATAGCTGGACATCGGCCGCACCACACACCTGTGCAACATTTCGAGGGTTAACACCATCTTTTTCTCAGCTATTTCCTGCTACCCATATTGGACTGAACTAAAATTGTTCCATTTAATGGACTTTGGTTTCAGCTAAACTTAGATATACCACTGATATGCTATTTTTTAATAATATGTTTGTGGAAGTGTTTGAAGTTTTTCATATACACGGCTTAAATGGTTATTAATTGCATATATATAGAGGCTGGTCTATCAAATGTAATGGATTATTGATACTAAGGGCCACATGTATGACACGGTTTTGGACTAAAACTCACTTTTTTCCCCATAGAAACCTATGGCTCTAAGAGCACAAAGGAAGCTCCTGTTATAGACTGCTAGAGTGCTATTTCTGAAAATTGTGAAGTAGGTGCTTGTATGCAATATATGAAGATTTTCAGAATAACGACATTCAATTTTGTGGGTTTAAAATCATCCTATCAACTACTGGGAAACCAGCAGAAGTAATGACATAATAAAATGTAAAACTTTCTCATGTATATCTTATAAGGAAAATGAAAGCAATTTGTCTAAAATTTAGTAATAGAGCACTTGAACTTTAATGCAGAGATCCTGAAGTTGACTGAATATAGGCACTCCACAGGAAGCAGTGATGGATCTTTATTTTAACAGCTCCATGAGACTTAAAAGGGGTGTTTCAAAAGTAATAACTGCTCATCAATTCGTTGGGGATGATTAAAAATGAAAAAAAAAACACTTTGTAACCACACAGCAGTCCCCGTGAACCTGGCAGACGACATTACCAATTTAACCTTCACATGACTCGGCAGCTAATAACATGCTGCCGTGGTCTCTTGCTTGTTATACTGCCTGTGACCTTTGTGGCTTATGATTAGCTGAGGGTTGCATGAAGACTGAATACTGACATCATCATCTGGGATCATCCATACAGCAAGTTTAAAAGGTGAGTTTTTTAATATATTTTTTAATAATCCCCAATGGACTGACAAGCAGACATTACTTTTGAAACACCACTTTAGAGTGCGTTCACACGGCAAAGGACAAAATCTGCTCGTTTTGACCTCAGCAGAACTGTCCATCCCAACCGTTTTTTGGAAGTTTTTTGACACAAAAAACAGTCATTTTTTCTGCAGTTTTAGTTTTGTGAACTGTTGTTGTCCAGATTTTTGAGCAGTTTTTTGGAAAAAAATTTCAAGCAGAAAAGTGTATTGAGGGGAAATGCAGTTTTTTTTCAAAAAACCTTTGACTTCAATGTTAATTTTCTATCTGGAAACCGAGCAGAAGAATGAACATGTTCTAAGTTTTTCGGACTGCCAGCAGTGTGAAAAACTGTCCGGCAGAAAATCCATTCAGTGGGGACTGCTGAACAGATTTTCTATTAAAGTCTATGGGGAGTGTTGCTTGTCAGTTTTCAGACGGTTTCTAAAACCACAAATTATCTGAAAAGCCGACCAATAAATCATACCAAACCAAGCCCTGAGCCTTCTGAAAGAGTCTACTGTGAGGGGTAGAGTCTGTCAATGTGCTTCACAGACAAACAGCCTAGTGTTGTGCTGCAATCGTACTTTATGCAGGATATTATTATATTAGCAGCAATGGAAAATGGATTTATGTGAATTATGGAGCAACACGTGGAAACTTACAAAAGTTTTAACAGGCGAACTCTTAAAAATCTATTTCCTATTGTGGTGTGGCTGCTGCTGGCTTTGTGTACAGTAAAATAAATTAGACTCGGATTAACTCTACAACTGTAAACTGTGTTCTCCTCTAGCAGATGAAGGGGTATTTCTATCTCCTAAGTTCCAGGTGAGGAGATGGGAACAAATTGGCCATAGAAAACGGAAAAGTTTAGACATCTGCATGGGTCTAGTAATAGATTCTCATGGCAATTCCGAAAACAGCTCAATTCACTTGTAAGGCTGTGTTTGGAACTCCCATAAAAGAGGAGGGTGAAAGCCATGCAAGAATTGCCACCACTTGTTTTTACATGGCAGGCTCATTCTCTACTAACCCAGAGAAAACCTTGTAACTCTTATGCCGTGTTCAAACGGCTTATTCAAGCCGTAATTGCGAGCCGGATTGCGCTCGCAATTCCGGCTTGAATAAGGGCTGGGGCGGGGGGCGCGGCCCGCCGGCCCAATAGACTTGCATTATCCACGGCGCGTATTGCGCCTGGATAATGTGCAAGTGACTTTCTCCCCGCCCGGCGGATTCGCCGAGCGGTAAGGAGCGACGGAATCCACTGTTCTCTATGAGAACTGTGGATTACCGTAATTACTGCGACGGATTGGCGCCGTACTGCAGCGCAAATCCGGCGAGCAGTACGGCGCCAATCTGTGGCGAAATAAGCCGTGTGAATGGCCCCTTAGCATGCAGCTAAGTCCTCCTCTTTTAGCTTGGCTTTATAATATGCAATTAAATCTTTATTTGGCTAATAAGTTTCAATATTTTGTATGAACTACAGCTCAGAGAAGTGAGGAAAATCTTCAAGGGATTTGCATTTGACTGATTCACTATCCATTGGAATGCAATAGGGAATTAATTCACCAGTTATATAAAATTACTTTTAATGAGAAAAATTGATTAAACAAATTTCCAATTATATTCTTTAGACAAATGACCAAAAAAAAATGTGAGAGGGCAATTTGATTTACTCACCCCAAATACTAAGCCTTCACCCCTGTAATACCGAAGAAGCTCATCTGATTTTCTAATGATATATGTTGGATGTGTTTCATCTACTGTCACTTTTTGTGTTTTTCATAGGACTGATAGGTATTCTTTAAGGCAGGAGTGCACAGCATGCGGTCCTCAGTGCCCCTTTGTGTGGCCCCCAGCCAGCCCCGAGACCAACATGCTTTTCTGACACAGTCATGACATTTCCACAAAATATACCATAAAAATGGCTGGTAAGTTTGAGACTCCAAAGAAAAGGGGATGAGTTGTAAAGGTGGCTATACATATGTGGTGTTCTTTCTAGTTATAGTTGTGAAGCACCCATATCTGTAAACCCCCCAAAAATTTTAAAGAAAAAAAGGTATCACTATCTTTTCCTATAGTATCGAGCAGGGGATCCCCCATTCTGAGCTCTGGCAGTCCTAAAGTTTAAAACCCAATTGTTGGGATTTAAAAGTGCCCAAGAAAAATTTTTAGATAGGGGTACCCCCTAATATCTATGCCCCCGGGGGAACACAGATGACAGTGTGGACCTTGGACCAGAAAATGTTGTGCACCCCTGCTTTAAGGTAAAACTCTGTGAGCCCCTGACAAATCAATGTATAAAAACAGTAACAAATCAAATATATACACATACAATACATGTTTAACCTCTGTTGTAGGTAAAATGTTTGAAGAGAGGCTATCCTGGAGTATCTAACTGAAAATAAATGTATAACTCCATTCCACCATGGGTTTATGAAGGATAGGTCCTGTCAAACTAACCTCATCGGCTTCTGTAAGGAAGTTAGTTCTAGACTGGATAGGGGTGGATGTCATGTATCTAGATTTCTCTTAAGCATTTGATACTGTGCCACATAAAAGGTTGGTAAGTAAAATGAGAATGCTTGGGCTGGAGGAAAATGCTTGCAAGTGGGTAACTGGCTCAGTGATAGAAAACAAAGTGTGGTGATTGACGGTACATACACAGACTGGTTCCCTGTTACTAGTGGACTACCACAGTGTTTAGCATTGGGTCCTATCCTCTTTAATATTTAAAATATATTAATGATCTTACACATGGATTACACAGTAGAATATCAATCTTTGCAGTGAATACTAAGCTCTGTAAAGTAATCAACACAATAGAGGATAATGTGTTGTTACAAAGGGATCTGGATAAGTTGGAGACCTGGGCAGAGAAATGGCAGATGAGGTTTAACACAGATAAATGCAAGGTTATGCACATGGGGAGGAAAAATCCATTCCATGATTACTTGTTAAATGGAAAAACGCTGGGAAAAAGTGACTGGAGAAGGACTTGAGAATCCTGGTGGACAGTAAACTTAATTGTAGCAGCCAGTGTCAGGCAGCACCTGCCAAGGCAAACAGGATTATGGGGTGTATTAAAAGGGGCATAGATGCACATGATGAGAACATTATTCTCCCATTATACAAGTCACTGGTTAGACTACACATGGAATATTGTGTACAGTTTTGGGCACCAGTTTACAGGAAAGACATTGTAGAGCTTGAACAGGTAAAAAAGTGACAACAAAAACAATGAAAGGACTGGGTGGACTGCAATATCCAGAAAGATTAGCAAGATTAGGGTTATTTAGTTTAGAGAAAAGACGGCTTTGGGGGAACTTAATAAATATGTTTAAATATATTAAAGGTCAATATAGATATAAGATCTATTTATACCCAGGACTATATGAGAACAAGGGGGCATCCTCTACATCTTGAGGAAAAAAATTTCCCTACATAACATAAAAAGGGGAAATTCTTTTACTGTAGGGAGTGAGACAGTGGAACTCGCTGCCAAAGGGAACCTGTCATGGTGAATTCATGGTAAACAGCGTTCAAAAAGAGTCTGGATGCATTTCTAGAGTGTAATAATATAACAAGTTATAGTGACTAGGATTCTGGAGAAGGGTCGTTGATCCAGGAATTTTTTCTGAAAATTGGAGTCGGGAAGGAATTTTTTCCCTAAAATGAGGACAATTGGCTTCTACCTCTGGATCAACACTTTAGCCCAATAAGCTGAGCTGGATATACATCTGTTTTTTTTCAGCCTTACAAACTATGTAACTATGTAAACTATGTAATAAAAAATGCCTTTTTTAACATAAATCTTTTATTTGGTCAATTATGACATCAATTACCTTGTTAGACTTATTGGGGAAGATGTTAAAACTGTTGCTAGAATACAAAGTTTTTTTTTTTTTCAGTAAAAAACAGATGTCAAATGAGCAATAGCAGATTCTTACTGAAAATTAAAAGTATGTAATGCCTCACAATTGGTTTATGTGGCCTACAACTTTGTGTTTTTATAAAGTCACAAAAAGCCTTGGTGACGTCTCATTTCCTTAGAAATTTAAATTTTTTCCATTTATTTTCCAAATTTTGTTTTTCATTTATGTGAGTAAAGAAGACCATGTTTTTTACTATCCTAATATGATTGGACATAGCAAAAACATGTTAGTCACAGCAATGGTCTATATCCAACAGTACAAATTCTGTTAGGACAGAACTAAAGAGAACAGTGGTGGATAATATAAAAAAAAATCATGAATTACTAAAATGTTAAAAGTTCCCATGTACAGACAATAAAAGACACCTGATAAATAACCTCTATGTTGTGATAAAGTGATAGTATATAGTAGTTTCCCTACATTAATTCATAATTTATTCATGTTCCTATGTTGATATGTAAATGTAATAGAAAATATTTATCTTTGTATTGAATAAATTAAAAGTAAGAATTAATATTGTACATGGTTCACCAAAGGTTAACATTTTGGTTATAAAATGACTGTGTGTTTAAGACTGAACATTCTATATAGCACTGAAATTATTTATAGTCACAAAAACTGTACTGTTATTTCTATAGCTAGATGCTTTTCTATAAAAAAAAATAAATGGACAGTTGTGATTTATGAACTTAATTATAGAGTGATATTGAACATTACAGCCTAGAATGGAAAGCAGTTTGTTCTAAATCTAATCAGACTGGTGCTGGTTTTTTATTTAGTTAGTTTTTTTTGTACTTGTAGTCTTGAAATACAGAAAATTGTTGCTGTTTAATTCTTTTGTAAAGGTTTAAAATGACTGATCTGGTTGTACTCATATTTCTTCTAATTGTACTGAATGTTCTATACCTTTTCGATGAAATATGTTCATTTTCTATTTCGTTTATTTTGCATAAAGATACTTTTCTATAAGCTCTTTACTGCCCTTAAAATCGTGTTTCTTATAAATTTAAATGATTTTTTTTTGGTTTATGCAAAAGTCACACATACCATATGTTTTTGTTCTAAGAAATTACATTTAAATTCTTAACAAATAATTTTCAAGATTAAAGCATATCGGGTATAAAAGGGTAGGTGAAATATAGTTGTTTTTACAGGCAATAAGAGTAAAGGGGTATTTATCATTAGACCATTTCATTTTTTTCTACTGTTTGACTATTTCTGTAGTATACTATGTTTTTGCCCCCCATTTTAAGTAAAATCTATCACTTATAGGAAAGGGTAGTCAAAGGTTTTTACAATGTCCAGCTAAAAGAGGCCCAGATGGCTGAAGCCAAGAATCAGTAAAACCTTGATGTAATGATTTTTTTGTTTTTGTAGGACTTTTTACAGCACAAAATTTAATTATTTATGAGGGGAGTGTTATTGGAAAAATGTATATTGGTATTAATTAAGCACGCTGTGGTGATATTCTTTGGTCATATTGCTTAGGCAGTTTTTATGTATTGTAGGTTATTTCTGCAGTGTATGATATTGGTGTTTTACTTTATCATTTAGGCAAATCTATAGAATATTATTGTGAAAATGGTCTGTAGGCAATCAGCATTGTGTTTTTATTTAAACCCACGTTGGGCCGTTTGTAGACTTGTGACAGTATGCAGGGTGAATCACAAGTCCCAGGAAACCCTTTCATTTCAGAAACAAAAGGGAAATTAAATATCTGAATACCCAGCAAATAATGGGTGATGGTACCTATCTTTGAGGCTATGTCCAGAACACAGAGCATATCAAAGAAGACCAAAATCAATTACCGCAATCCAATTTGCAATATCTCTTGTGGTTTAGATGTTATCAACACAGAAAGTTCTCATGCTGGTGCATAACGTTTGGATCCAGTGCCTTTAGCTTTGTATTTTAGCACAGGGAAAACAATAAACACTCAAAAGCTGTATTTTTTTGTTGAAAAATTTTTTTGTGATAAAAATTGTTTGGGGCAATTGATTTCTGGGTTAACTTTGTTCTTCTGTGATCCAATATGGTGGTTTTCAAGATGGCAGTAATGTTCTGGAAATAGCCTAAAAATAAGCCCTCTCACCCATTACATGCTGAGGTACTCAAATATGTAATTTTCCATTTGGTTTCCGAACTAAAAGAGTGTTCTGGGACTTTTACCCTGGAGAACATGGGTGGTTGACAATGGAAAGTACTGCACAGGGCACCATTCAATACAAGGCTGCCCCTTTCATACGGGCACATAGCTCGTTTTTAATTATCCTTAATAGTGGGTTGCATTTCCTGGTATACAACAGGTAAAAAAAAAGGGCATCCTCTATAATTGATGTGCCTTTTTTTTAAACTTCCCCATCACAATCGTTTAAAATATCGGGGTGAAAAATTGCATTTTGAAAAAAAAGTTTTGCCCAAAATTATGGCGCAAGATTTTAATGTGCCAAACTTTGGAGGGCATTTTGCAAAAAATTTTCTTTTTAGGCGCAATAAACTTGTCTAAGATTTTTGGGTCAATACACAAAAAAAAACCCACTAGAAAATTCATATGTTCCCAACGTTTTTATTTTTTATGTGAGAATGTTTTTTAAAATTCCTATGTTTTTTCAATTAATAAAAAAAAATATTTAAACCCGGGCAACAATATTTTCCCTTAAAATTTTCTATACGCCCCTACCTTCCCTCCCACAAACATTCACTCCTCCAAACCCTTTTTCTTTCCTCCTAATACACCCTACGGTCCCTTTTTTTTCCTATTTTTCCCTTGGGGCCTTTTTTAAATATAAAAATCAAAATCTCTTACTCTTTTTAAATTACAAAAAAAAATTCCTTTTTTCCCTTTCAAAAAACTTTGGATTATTCAAAAAAAATAAATCAAAAAACCAAATTTTCAAAAATTAACCTCCCTTTCCCCCAAACTTTTTAAAAAATTTTTTTTTAATTTTTCCCCAAAACCCCCCCCCCCCCCCTTTTAAACAAACCCCCAAAAAATTTTTTTTAAAAAATTTTTTGATTAACCCAACCTTTAAAGGTGCAAATTTTAGGGTGATATCTATAAGGAAACACATTTGTCTTTGTTTTAATTTTTGTTTTCTATTTTTAAATGTATGATCAATATACTGTGCAATATTGCATTTTGGCAACATCATCAAAATTAATATCATTATCTGGCCTGCCTACAAAATAAATTTAAATTTGGAATTGCCCATTTTTTGCAGTCATTTTAAAATTAATAACAAATTACATTATAGAAATAAATATTTTGCTCTTACATATAAAACATTTCATGAAAAATTGCTGTTTTAAAAATGATTTACTTTTTTATTTAAATTTTAAATTTTTCTTTAAAATTGAGTCCCCCCCAATTTACTTTTTATTATTACGGTTTTATCTTACACTTTGTCAAAATATGTCTATTTGATAGGAAATGTAACAGAAGTTGCTTATGATGGGATCACTAACATTCATTGGTTTCTCTGTAGCAAGTGAAACTGTAACCATGGCGACAATCTTTTTTTTCAAAATAAAAAATGAGCAGCACTCGCTGCGTTTTGTAAATACACAAATATCCCTCAAGGCAAACATCTAAAGCAAATGGACTGCAAAGTAAGGAGCACTAATTTCTATTTATTTAGGATTTGTAAACCTAGCAGAGCAAGATATTAACAAAGGAACAAACAGGGATCGCTCCAGAACATTCTGTTTATATTTTTCTTTTGTGTCTCAAAATTTTTCCCTTTTTGAGCAGAATAAAGAGACAAGATGTTTATTTTCATATATCAACATTCAATCATTATCAAAACTAAGTTCAGAGAAAAAAAATCCTTTTTTTCTGTGTTTCCACGATGACGTTATCATATAATATGTGTGATTACACGTCTTTATTTATGTTTTTAGTGTGTGCGCTATTTGCAGTTCATTTTTGCAGCACTTCATCAATGTGTTTGTGGAAAAGTGTTAACTCAGTTTATAATGATGCTCCACCTTTGTGTTGACTTTGTATTGTGATTCACTTTCTCATCTGATGGCAGCATCACCAGAATGCAAGTGCCTTTTAATGCCCCTGGGCTTTGTGGTTGAACAGAGTCCTCCGGATACAATATTTTCAACAGTGATCTTTTCTTGGACATTGTATCTTGAAACCACATTCAGCATAATTATGGGGATACTGTGATTCGTAATGTGAATGATGGGAAAACCAAAATTTCATGAACTTTTTTTCTTGTAAAATCCCTTACTAGTGTGGTGCATATAGTATTGCAGTCTAGTACGCCTCTTTACAGTCATTCGTAATACTGTTCTGTTTCTGTTCTTTACATGTGCCAGGATGAGCTGCTCCTTTGGGCACCAGTTAAGGAGGCACCAGCTTTGTTGGTACATGACTCAAAGAAGCCCCTTCTGACTGTAATATGTGAGGACTTGCTTAATCTGTATTAATTATCTGCTTTGTTTTCTTTAATCATCATCTTACATTATGTTGTTTTGACATTTTGAAGCTTGAAAACCAATTACCAGTTTTTCATACCGCTATGGTCTCAACATATGATGCATACAAAAAATGGGACATTACTTACTCAAAAAAACACTGCAATTGTTGGGGTAAAATAATTACAAAAACCCCCCCCCAACCCAAGCGCAGGGCAGGGGCTAGCCTATATGCTACCCGGGAAAAATTAACAGGGGCAGCTAATTGCGGAGAGTAGGGGAACAATTTGATGTAAAAAATCTGACTTAGTTTAATACCTGTTACACCAGATGAAAAAAAACCCCGTTTAATGCAGGGGGGGATTGCACAAATGCAAAAAATTTCCATAAAAAAAACCACTCACATACCTCGTGCATGGGGGGGTGGTTGCTTGTATCAGTTGATAGAAATAATGAAGGGTCATAAATCAGATAGTGGGGGTGCACCTGCTGGCTTTTCAACCTATTAGTGACATCCTACTATTAGATTAGGTGGGTGCCAGCACTTTTGGGTGTCCCAACACAAAAAAAACAGACACCCTCCCCTCCCCTCACTGAGGGCAGATAAAAAAATATGACATATGGAAATATTTTAAACAATATAAGGTATTAGTTGGTAAAGGGGCCCCCCAAAAGCCGCGAACGGCTTCAATGGTCCTATGTCTTGCGAGTCCCTACACTAATAATTTTCAGAAAAAAACACATACAAAAAATGGGCATTACTCACTCAAAAAAACACTGCAATTTTGGGGGGATATTCAAGCTCAAAGGTGGACTAGCTGACCCAAAAGCGGCAGCTTGGCCCTTTTCTACCCGGGGAAAAATTAACGGTGCGTAATTGCTGAGAAGTGTCCAACCCCACTGTAGGGGAACAATTAGATGATAAAAAGACTGAATTGTTTATACCTGTTTATACCACATCAAAAAAAAACCCCATTAATGCATGGGAGATTGCAGAATGAATTTACCAAATAAAACAACACTACTACCCCAGTGCATGGGGGGGTGGTTGCTGGTATACAGTTGATTACATAAATTGTTGTCCCAGAATCAATTAATATTGTATGTTAGGGGACCACTGTATTTATTTGGGAATTGCTCACTAGAATAGTAAAAGTTTATATTGTGTCCCAGCAAAATAAGATAGGCCCCCCATCATGTAGTGACTGGAAACTGAAACAGCAATATTATGCCTGGTTCACATGTGTGTCAGATGTTTCATATGGAGTGTCCATCACATTGATGGAACCCAGCCCGTTTCATGTCAGACACCAATGGCATCTGAAGGACCTCATTGACTACGGTGGGGTTTGTTAGGTTTCTGTCATGACATCTTTCAATTTACTGGAAAAAAAAACCTTTATCTACTATTACTGCTTTATCAACAATAATAATAGGTAAGGCTAACATACAAATTATAGAGCAAAAACCAGTTCCCCTGGGTAACAAATGAAGTGTACTGACACATGATGAATCACAATCATGAGAACATCCACAAAGAAAAAGGATTGTTTTAGTGAACTTCTTTAGGTTAAAATATCTATGTTTATTAGAAGACTTCAAAACCCAACAGGGAACATAAATTCACAAAACCAAGACAAAGGTGACACAGGATATTGCTTGTGCATTTCAGGCACAAGAAGTAGCCCTTAATCGTAGCACAAATACTGATACAATAAAGTCTAACTGAGCACACAGCTGGTAATTAACCCTTAATAAACCAAAAGAAAACCAAAGAAGGAAAAACAAAAAAAAAAACAAAACAAATAATAATGCAAGCATATTAAAAACAAATCAATAATGTAAAATCAAATACAATAGAGTGAGTGGCAAACATGAATATCCATTATGTTTCTTGGTTGTAAAGCTTTTTCCAATTGCCACTGTCGCTGAGTGAGACAATAAGCCTTTCCACACCCTGGACCCTAAAGCCAGCAGTGTCTCCAGAATGCATCTGAGTAAAATTGGCTAAATTTGCGAAAGCACTTGAGCATTTAAAAAGGATAAAGAAAGATGTTTGTGGATATGAAAAGTACATGAAATACATTGGAGGCAACAAATTTCACATGTGATAACATACACTACTCATGGAGGAGTCAGGGATATTTGGCTTTGAACACGATGAACATAAACTTTCTTGAAATTTTTTTAACTGAACTAAATGAGACCATCTCTTAACTTTAAAATGCACATGTCCAACTGTTTAATGTTTCAGTATGTTTTACACAAGTTGCTGATCTCTGACAAAGAACTTAATGGGGATACATTGGGATTTAAACAGTCCTCCTCGTCATATGTTCACTTTACTCATGAGGGCCAAAAAAACACCTTAAAAAATTGTTCACACTTCCCCGGCATTGCCTGCTTATGGAGGATGCTCTCAGACGAAAAGGCACTGCCTTGGTGCAGCAGGTTGTCAGAGATACAGAGAAATGGAGAGTCACAGAAAGGTAAAGAAATAGATGTCATTTGACTACATCACACAGTAATGACCGCTTCTTTGTAAACAACGCCCTGCGAACCAGAATGATGAATGCCACACAATTCAAAGCACATGTAAGGGAGGTGAGAGACAACCAAGTGCCACATTAGACTATCTGTAATTGTTTACATCAGCTTGGACTGCATCCTAGATGACCAACAAGGGGACCTACCTCTATGCTTTGTCTTTTTTGACATCTCCAGCATTGTTGGGGGCCATATTTTCTGCTCAGAGTCAATCAACTTTCATCAATGAACAGCACTGAGGACCACTGGTGCCTCATCCAGCGTAGATGCTTGCATGCCCATGAAAAATGATGATGCCTTTGCCTGGTGGTGTGGTCAGGCCATCTAGTAGGACTTGTTGATATTTTGCCTGGACGTCCACCTCTTGGCTTTTGAATGGATGGATGAACTTCATTTTGTATGCTTCCAACTGTCATTGCACTGAAATTATGCAGTTTGGCAGAGAGGCCGCTATCGATGAGATGGATGATGTGGTTTCTCTTTTCTTGGGAAATCTTCTTCATGGCTGCTCATTGATTTCACTTGGGAATCAACTTAATAACATGCTGAGCTATTAGGGAATGTGAGAACAGGTTGCAATTTGTAGTAAACAAGAACAAAAAGATTGTTCCATCATCAGAAGCAAAACAGTAACATGACAAGAATCTGCATAACTTAGCATATGCTAAATAGTTGCAAGTCAAATTTATCTATGATATAGCCAAGATGATTGTCTACAATATGGTGGTAGTCTCACCTTCAAAGCTGTAGTGGATTGTAAAATATGGAGCCTGTGAAAGGCAATGTTCAGCATATTGGTACCTTTTTGCATGTCAGTGTATGTCGAAAGTCAACACTGTAGATTGTAATAAACACTGCAGTTGACAGCCAATCTCAGAATTGGTTACAGCGTCAAGTAACCCTCAGGTGTGCCTTTAAAAAAATATTTGTCATAAGGTTCCAGAAGTATTGATGCATCGTTATTCTTTTTCTAATGGTTATCACCATACCAACTAGCAATACATTAATTGTAATACTAGGATTGTGACATATAGTATATTGTGACATATAGTAAAAGATATGAACAGCACTCTGATATGCCAAAGCAGGTGAAGTCTTATTACATGGTACAAACATGATGTGCTCCATACAAGGAAAGTAGCTTAAGTGACCAGAAGTTAAGCTACTTTCCTTGTATGGAGCACATCATGTTTGTACCATTATAGTAAAACTTCACCTGCTTTGGAATATCGGAGTGTTGTTGATATCTTTTACTATATTATGAACGAGACTGTTGAACCCATCAACTAGCACCGTTTCTCTTAAAACCTACTAGTGTGTGCTGTACAAATATATGTAGAAGGATTGTGTTATATGTTATAGGTTTTAAGCCTTGTAGATTGTACTGTAAACCTTCGCGAGCAGAGTTCTCCTTCTGTATCAGTCGTTAGAAATTTAGTGTTGCCATTACACTTTGTTGCCATTACACTTTGTTTGTATATAATCCTCCTCTAATGTATAGTGCCCTGGAATTAATGGTGCTTTAACATAAATAAATGAATAACTAATAATAATAATTATGTGATCTCATGTGAAATTTGTTTCTTGCAATATATTGGGTGTATTTCTCAACCACCTAAACGTCGTATACACAAACATCTTTTTGATATTCCTTTTAATGCCTTGAAATGTGTTTCTGTCCATTTGGCACAGATACATTCTGGAGACACTAAGGACTCTCGGGTTCTGGGTCTAGAAAGAATTACTACCCCACTAAGGGGCAGTGACCATTGGAGAAAGTTTCTCAACTGAGAAACATACTGGATATTCATATTTGCAACCCACATTTCAAAAGGTTTGAATAAGCCATTGGATTTGATTTTATATTACTAATATGTTTTTAATATGATTGTTGTAATCACATTAGCATCTTTTTATTGTTTTCCTTTTGTGGATTTAATTTTCTGTATTAAGGGTTAATTATCAACTGTGTGCTTAGCTAGACCTTAGTGTATATTATAAACAGCTTCATGTCAGAAATTATTTTAATTTAATTTCTGAATTGTGCTACCTAATTTTCTAAGTGATGGTTAAATTAAGTAAAATGTATCTAATCAATATAACTTCAATATTTCAACCAGCAAATCTAAATTGTAGAGCCTACTAGTCCTCAACTTATATAGTACAAAATAAGTGATTTAACGCCGAGACTTTTTTAAAAAGTAGAAAATATATTTAAGGCTATGACCAGTGGCTCCAATGTAGATGCATTATCTAATATGTGTCATAGGTAATCTGAAATTCCTTCTAGATCATAATGCTTTGGCTCAGATTTACCTTGTTAGCATATATGTTTTAAGTAAAATGTAATTTACGATTGGTAAGTCAAATATCCCTTCAGTGTGCCTTATTGTTGGAAGCAAGTTAAAAACCCACAAACAGCAGGAGGCAAAATAGCCTCAGTGCTACATTGGAGAAAGTATATTATACTGAGAAACAGCCACTCATACATCTACTATTCATGAGGGAAGTGGGCTGAACTGAGACTAAACAGTAGCCCTGGCACAAATCCACCACCAGTCCATATATAATATCCACCTTACACACTTTACCACTTTCTGAAATAAACAACACCATCAACACAAGTAAGATAGTTAAAGTGATGCATAGTTACTCGTAATTACAAGCTCAGGGACAGGTGTGCACCAGGAACAAATGTATGCTGCCACTATACAAGCGCCAATATAATGTACAACCCTGCCATATAATGACCTCTTAATGGTCATGTATAGTGTTGAGCGATTACGTTGGCTATCGACATGGGGATAGCGATATCGGCCACCTCGGGGTTTTTCGATGTCAAGCGTATCTCCATGAGCTTTAAAAGCTATGGGAGAGCAAAAAAACCCCTTCATTCTTACACCCAAAAAGGGCGGGAGAAGGGGAATTTTAACAGCCACAATATCAAATGGATACCTGAAAATTTAGGCACAACACTTAGGCTATAAAAGCCACAGAAAAAAGTCAACAAATTCACACCCCTGTCTTGTACCACAGATGACCCTTTTAAAACCGCATCCCCCCACAAATTTAAAAGTCCCAGAAGGCAGTATTTTTTGAACATCATTTTACTTGAACTGGACATTGAATACCCCTGTCCGGGACCCAGCATGACCCCTTAAACCTGTCTGACCCCAGATTAAAAAGTCCCGGGGAAAAAGGAGTCTTTCAACCACCATTTTATTTGAACTGGACATTGACAAACCCTGTCCTGCACCGAGCATGACCCAAAACCCTGTCTGACCCACAATTAAAAAGTGCCAAAAAAAGGAGTTTTTAAACCCCACCATTTTGTTTCACTGGCATTGACGAATGCCTGGACCGCTTTGACCTTTAAAAACCTGTCTGCCCCCCAGATTAAAAAGTGCGGAAAAAGGGTCTTTCAACCCCCATTTTGTTGAACTGGACATTGACTTACCTGTCCTGGCCAACTGACCCAGGGCGGAGTTAAGTGGGTGCGGTGAAGCCGGCTGGGTCCGTCTTCTATTAACCGAGGTTAAAATCCCTGATGCCAGCAACGAAAACTGTGTGCGAAGCAGAGTGCGGAAAGCGGAAATGGGAGAACTCCACCCTTTCCCCTCAGTACACATAAAAGCCCTGGTAGCGTTGCCCCCCCGTATGAGTGGGGGCCCAATTGGTTCACTTGGAAATACTAGTGGTTAAGCCCCTGTTTTTACCAGGTCCCCTTTTTTTTTTTGGCATTCTTTTTCTCATTTTATCAACGTCCGGAGGAAAGGGCCTGTACTTTGTTCTCTGCCCGTGCCCTACTCCATGTCCTTGAATCCCCTAATTGGTCAATTTTTTCTGTACCCCCCTTGAACAATTCGAGGAATTTTTTTCAGCTTTTTTGTACATGCAATTTTTTTGGGACTTTAATTCTAGAAAACACTTTTTTAAAAATTTAATGGAATCCCACCATGTCTTTGTTTCTCTTTTTTTTTTTAATTAATTAAATGGGTTGTCTCAATATAGGGATTGATAGCTATGTTAAAGATTTGCAAAAAAAGTCATTTTGCATTTGTCCTTAACAGTGTTGTACCTATTTTTTTTGACAGCCCATACCCTTGAGCCACTCTTTCAATTGGAAGAACAAATTTTTAGAAAAATTTTTTTAATAGGGCCCGTGTATAGCTGAGTCACAGGAAAATGCCCCCCAAAAATTTAAAACAAGACCTTGAGCCCCTTTTGGGCTTATAAAAAACAAATGTCTGTTAAAAACAACATTTTTTTATAAAAGGCCCTGTTTTTGTATAGCTCATGCACAGCAAATGCCTCCCAAAAAATTCAAAGCTGACCCTTGGCCCCTTTGGACAATTGTGAAGAACAAAAGTCTGTTTTGGAAAAAAAATTTTTTTTTAATAGGGCTGTTAAGCTGCATGTCAAGCAAAATGCCCCCCAAAAAATTTAAAAATGACCCCTGACCACTTTTGACAATTGTGAAAAAAAAAATGTCTTTAGAAACAACATTTTTTTGAAAAGGACGTAGTATTCTCATTTCAAAGCAGCATGACCCAAAAAATTTTAAAAAAGATTCTCAGCCACTTTAAAATTGGAGGGGAAATGCCACTTAGAAGCCAATTTCTGTTCCAAAAAGGGCCATAATTATTGCTGTTTCACAGCAACTCACCCCAAAAAATTGTAAATTGATTTTCAGCCACTGTTTTAAAAAAAAGTGAGGAACAAAACCCCCAAACCATTGACAATGCGAAAAATTCTAAAAATGAAGGAGTAAAAAGGAATATGGTTTTGTCATGAAACCCTTTGGGGCTTTTAAGTCTCCCCACAGCAAAACCCAAAATTAAATGTTGGAAAAATGAGATAAAAATTTCAGTAAAGAAATTATCATTTTAAAAAATAAATTTTTAAGAGGACCATTTCTGTTTGGAGAGGAATGTGAAGTAGACCAGCAACTAATCGGTGACCCGGGAAATTGGGGCCACCACATCAGCAGGATCCATGCCCCATTTTTTGATGAAAATCAAAACGATAAAATTATTGTGGGAAAGCGGATGCGTTTATCTGAAATGACTCCTCCGGCGTTGGGTGGGTTTAGTTTGTGCTGGGGGCTGGGCAGGACAAACCTTATGGCGTGGGAGCCAGCCGGGGAATTTTGTCCATTTTGGTCCCAAATTATTGGGTCCGGAAAAATACAAAAACCCGGTTTGAGACGCAGATAGTCGGTGCACCAGATTTAAGCTGTTTTCTGTGTGTTGTTTGTTGCCCTGATTGCATGCGTTGGTGGGTGGTAAAAAAGGTTGCAAGGTCACCCATTTTGGCTTCTGCCATTCCCCCTGCTGTCGCCCGGCTACTTGGCATCTACTGCTTTCACGTCGCTTTGGGTTGTTTTTCCCCCCGTGAATTTTAAGAACTTGAAGCAAACGCAACAGAGGTCTCCAGTTTGATCAATCAGAAGGTCTCCATTTTTGCATTTTCCCTCTTTTTTGGGGGTGGGGGGAAAGGGAAAATTTGCTGTTTTTTTTTTGAAACCTGGGGTCCGGGAGGGGGCCCCCCAGTAACTTTTGTTAAATTTTGATGGCCTTAATGCGAGGATCATTTTGGGGAAAAGGAAATTTGGAGCATCCAAGCATTTGTTTTCCCCCAACCCTCGGGGCCCGGGGGGCACTAGAAAAACGTCTTCCTCATTTCCCTCCCCCCGCCTCAAATTCGCGCCAACCTTTTTCCCAAAAGGCCCCGGTAAAGGAAACGTCGGTGTCTAAAATTTACCTCTCCTTTCCCCCGCCCTTTCCGCTGCCCCGGGTCAAAGCTTCAACACAGCCCTAAATTTGCCTGAGTTTATGCACCCTGAGACCCTGATGCCCACCTTGCACTAGTTTCTGGACCCCGAACCATTTCCCTAATGAGGACCGGGGAAAAATTTGTGAAACTGCGGGCCCTTGTGGATTTGATGGAGAGAAAGGGCTCCCGTGTCCGCATCTGGTCCGTCTCCTCCCCCGTCGCTGGGGGGAAACCTGTTTTTTTCAGAGTGCCCAAACGACCCGTTCCAAAAAATAAGCCCACCACAATGCTCATGGGGAACAAGGGTTTGTCCGCATTGACTTTTTGGGGTGGCTTTTTCAAAACTGGCAAGGAGGTTTGCAGGCTCTTTAAAACCCTGCCTCCACTCCCCGGGGTGGCTCAACCCCCCGGGGTTTCCCCCCACCGCTGTTTGCCCCGGGCCCCCAATGTGTCATTTCGAACTGCGTAATGGCATTGCGCGGGCCGCCAAAATTCGCGGGAAGCATGTGGAGGGTGGAATTCCAGTGGGGTTGCCATGCAACAATGAGACGGTTGAAGGGGAGGCCGAGCGGGACATTTGCAACGCGGGCCGGGGCGGGACAAAGCGGGGTTTTGCGAACGGCGGATTTGGGAACTCAGACCTCGACCCTTTCTTAAAGCAGAAAGTCCAAACCCGGGGAAGCTCCTTTAAAAATTTTTTGGACGCCCAGGTTATGACATGTGCCAGGCGGGGGGATGTGCCCAGCCTACCGATTTTAAAGGGGGCCAGCCAGAAATTTTTCGCCCTTTAAATTGGGCACATAAACCTTGCCTGGCAAAAGGTTCTTGTCCCCAAACCCAAAGCGTTTCTTTCGTTGGGGGAGAGCTGCCCACAGCTCCTGACCCTTATTGGTGGGGAGGTCTCCAAAAACGTTTAAAATTTCAAAAACGGCTTGGGTTTTTTCTCTGGGAAACGTGATCCCCCAAGGCCCTTTGGGGGTTTTAAAGAGCCCTGCACCTTCCCCTTGCGGTTTTTTGGAAAAAGACCCGTTGCGCCGAGCCTGAGACCCACCTTCCCCCCCAGAGACACCACCCAGCCCCCAAAACAGTGAGCTTCACAGAGATATAGGGGGCCCTTTGGGCCCGGGGCTTACTAGCCCTTTTGTGCCCGGTGGCAGATGGACTTTTCCGGCCACAGATGAAAGACAACCCCGTTTGAAATTTTAGATAAACACGTGGCTGGCCAGGGCGGGGCGCTTTTCTGGCAAAGAAATTTCCCTGCTGGGGCATTGGTTTTGGGGGGCGGGCAAGGGCCATGACGTTTTTGGGAACCCATCTTGTTCCACCAGAGGGAAAGGAAACATTTCCAAGGCCCAAAAAGCCTGGAAATTTGCCGACTTTTCAGGCTTTTGGCGGGGGGGATGGGGGGGGTTTAAAAGTTTTTTCTTTGCTCCCAAACCTGGAATACGGGAAGGGGGCTGCTAAAATGGCCGCTGTACGGCGGCGGAGTAAAGGCGGAAAAGGAGAAGGGGGAAAGGAGGGGGTCTCTGGGGTGCTGGTGGTATTTTTGGGGGCGACGGTGGAGGTGAAGCGGGGCTGACCCCTGATCATACCTGAGAGTCATGGGGGGCTGAGGAATTTTTTGGTGGGGGCGGAGGGGGGAGGGGGCGGGGGGACAAGGGTGTGCCCAGTTTTTTGGGGGGCCCGGCGCCCGGGTCTGGCCTTTTTTTGGGCCAAGTGTTCCCCCCCCATTTAAAACTCATGAAATTCGTTTGAATTTAACTAGACTTTGTTGGTGGTGGTTAACCATTTAAAGGGTTTTGCCTTTTTACTTAGCGTTTCCCGGCAAAAGGGGGCATAGACATGCGGGGTTTTAATTCAGAGGTTTTGGTCAAAGAAGGCCCGGGGTTGAGAGGTCCTGGACCTTTTTGACGGCAAAAGCGAGGAGGGGGGTTTTGCGCTGCCCCGGGGGCTGGGGGAAATTAAAAATCCGGACTTTTGCGACCCCCCCTCTCCCTTTTGGGCGGGACCCTTTTGGGGACACTACCCCATCTCTTCCCCTCTTTCCACTGATGAAGCGCTCGCAAGCAAATTCTGCGGAAAAAAAACCCGATGGACCCGGGCAATGTCGTCATCATCATAATCACCAACACGGGTGACGGGGTTTGTCCGGGGACTTTCTTGCACCCCAGAAGGGGGCTACAAGCAAGGGGGTTGCAAGGCTTTGCCCAAACCCCCCCGGGGTTTTTTTTTTTCCGTTTTGACCGGCTTCCTTCTCCCCCTTATGATGGCATCAAAAAACCTGGGCGTCGGCAGGACTAAACCCACCCTCTTGATCTTTTAACATGCCTTCTGCCCCCAAACCCCAAAATTTTGTCATAAAAGGGGGCTTCAACAAGGGATTATGAACCAAGGGTGGGTTTAAAACAAATTTTTACATTTGGGCTGTTTTCTTTGTTGGACGGTTGCTAAAGAGGGCTGAGGGACGACATTTTTTGGGCCGTGAGGGGGAGGACGGGGAGGAAAAGACTGCTGGATCGGGTTTTGATTAACCACTAAAGGACAGATTGGCGACGTGTTCGTTACTGAATTACAGGGCCCTGCCCCAGCGATGACAGGCCTAAAGGCCCCTGCAACTGAGACCCGCGGGCCCAATGCGTTTTGCGCCAGCAATTGGGAAAGGGGAGCCCCTTTCCTCTGGGTACCTTTTACCTCCATGGCTCCCCCCCAAACTTTGCTCGTTTACCACCTCCCATTTCGCCCCAAATGTTCAAAATATAAAAATTTGAAAAGGGGAGGGGAAAAATTTTTGGAAGTCTTTTTAAAAAAAATGGCAAAATCCCCAAAGTATTCTAAAAAATCCCTCTAATCAAAAACAAAATTGGGATTCTAATTTTAAACCCTGAAAGGGTTTCTTTTAATCAAAAAACGGGAAACGGGGGAAAAATTTTTCAAAAAACACGTATTGTTATTTTTTTGGGTAAAAATCCCACGGTTTTTTTTTGGGCCCCTTTAAATTTTCCCCTGTGGTGACTAAAAAAATTGGTTTTCAGATTTAGGGGAGGCTGCTTTCAATAAAAAAGCTTTAGTGCGCCAAAGTCAAAAAAACGTTCTGAAATGTATTCGGGTTTAATAAAAATGTATTTTTTGCACCTTTCAATTCCCCTTTTGGTGACTAAAAAATTGCTTTTTTTCAGATTTGGTGGATGCGGGTCAATGAACAAAGCTGTAGTGCCCCAAAGTCAAAAAAACAGTATCTGAAAAGGGTAAAGGGTAAAAAAATGTATTTTTGCCCCTTTTTCAATTCACCTGTGGTGACTAAAAAAATTTGCTTTTTTTAAAAAGATTTACGGCAAGCTGCGTCAATAAACCCAAAGTTTAAAGGTGGCCAAAAAAAAAACACATATCTGTTATGTTTTCGTATAAACCCCGGTTTTTTTTTGCCCCTTTTCCCAATTTAACCTTTTTTAAAAGTTTTAAAAAGTTTTTTTTTCAGCTTCCCTCTGTGTTCCTTTTATGTCCAATATTCCGGGAAAGCCCCGGAAACCAAAACCGGGTTAAATTTTCCCCCAGCCGGGTTTTAAAAACATGCACCCTTTTTAAAAAAAGGGAATCCACCCATCCCCCAATAGATAAATTTCGGTGCACCCTTTTTTAAAAAAAATTATATGCTTTTTTTTTCTTCTTTTTAAAAAAGGAAAAATTAATCCATTCCATAAATTTGCATAATGGGGATGCAGGATGGAACACAACCTTCATAACAGGGATCAACTTTGTTTGGGGTCTTGTGCCAAAACAACCGACGCTTTTCGGTAATTAAATATTTAACCCCCTTGGCACCTTGGTGATTTAAAAAAATTGCTGTTTTCAGATTTACTTGCAACTGGGAAAAATAAAAAAAGCTGTATGCACCTAATTCAAAAAAAAAAAGTATTTTTTATGTTTTTGAAATAATACACGGTTTTTTTTTGGGCCCCTTTTCCAATTCACCTGTGGTGACTAAAAAATTTTCCCTGTTTTTAAAAATTTTCCGTGCAAGCTGCGTCAATGAAAAAAAGCTTTTAGTGCCCCCCAAAAAGAAAAAAAACACGTATCGGGAAATTTTTTTGGATAAAAAATTTTATTTTTTGCACCCTTTTAAAATTCCCTTTGGTGACAAAAAAATTGCTGTTTTCAATTTTAAGTCCCAAAGGGGGGTCAATGAAAAAAAGCTGTAGTGCGCCAAAGTCGAAAAAAAAGTATCTGTTTTTGTTTTCGTAAATTAAAAAGGGAAATTTTTTTCCCAACCCTTTCAAATTTCCCCGTGGTGACTATAAAATTTGGGCTTTTTTTAAGATTTACGTGCAAGCTGCGTCAATGAACAAAGCGTATTTGCCCCAAAAGGCAAAAAAAAAATTTAACCTTTATTTTTTCCCGTATAAAAACACGGGTATTTTTTCACCTTTCAATTCACCCTTTGGTGATTTAAAAAAATTGCTGTTTTCAGATTTAAGTGCAAGGTGGATATATGAACAAAGGTGGAATGGGTAAAATTGAAAATGAACACCTATCAGAAATGTATACTGATAATAAAAGTGGATTTTGCACCTAACACAGAGACCTGCAGTTACTAGTAATGATGTGTATCCTAATATAAGGTCAGTCTGCCCAATATCCAGGACATATTTCAATAGCAAACTGTTAATAATAATGATATTGCAGTGCAATGTCTACACTAAGTCTTGGGGACGTGTATCCAGTGTTCTTTATAGAGCTTGTCTGTGTTCGCCCGCGGGCCCTCCCCCCCCCCGATCCTCCCGTGACTTTACAGCAGTAGATGCTGGCTTTAAAATTCTCTACCTAACTACATAAAATCTTCCAACCTCTAATCTAACTAAATTGTAAGGATCACAGCTAATAGTAGAGGTTTCTCTGTGTAGAAATAGAATAATTTCACTGAGCTGTTTGGCCACAGGCAGAGCGCACGGCCAACTCCGATGAGAGGCAGAGAGACAAAGAGGCTGAACAGGAAACGCTGTCTATGTAAAAACAAGGTCATGTGATTTTTCCAGCCAATCGCAACCATACACATCCCAGTCATGACGTCGCACACACATCTCACCCTGCTCTATTCTGTAATCTGATTTGCTGGCCGCCAAAATTACAGGAAGCGCCGAAAATGGCGCGATCTTAATAGATGATGCACAGATTTTAGCCTTAATTATCGCATGATCTAAAAATTTCGATCACCATAAAAACCTTGCCGATTTCAACTTTGTCGATAATAATCACTCAACACTAGTCATGTACCAACTCAGGTTGACATTATAGGGAATACACCACTAATCCAACACAGAAGCAAAATAAACACTGACATCCAGTTACTCACAGATGACATTTTCGTTTATGTTCTTTTTCCCTTTTCTTTTACCAAACAAACATCTTAGTCTCTTTACTTTCCCGGGGCCCCCTTGGAAATTGGACCTCTTTTGCCCCAAGCAGTAAAGTTAAACCCATAAAACTAGGGGTTTCGTATTTTGCATCAGTTTTTATCTTTGTTGCACCCCCATATGTGTGGGCGAAGGTGACCCCCTTTTAGGTAGGTAATCCCCAATTACAAAGGTATAAAAGCACACCATAAAGTAAATAAAATGGTAGAAATAAGTGCTGGGTATATTTTCCCCCATTAGGTAGGTAACTTATGTTCCATTAGGTGGGGATGCAGTTTATAGCCCCTGTTGGTAGCTGTAGACTCCCTTTAGTTTAAGTTGTTTATAGGTCCCAAGTTAAAAGATAAGTAAAAGGTCCCTGTAGGAGCTTTAGGCTTGGGTGGGGAGGTTATAGGCTTCGCTTATGTAGGTTGTAATAATGTAGGTAGTTTAAAAAAAGCCCCCAATAAGTAGGTTTTTTATCAGGCCCCCTGTAGGTTGGTAGGTATGTAGGTTACCTGTAGGTAGTTATATAGGCAATAGTAGTTACATATTTAGGCCTTCTATTTTAAGTAGGTACAATAGTCCTTCTGTGGTAGGAAATTTGGCCCCCAATGGCAGGTGGTATATGGCCCTAGTGGGAAGGTACGTATATACTGACAAGCAAAAGGTTAACAATGTTTGGAACATTCGACTTTTAGGCTCTATGTTTTGTAAATCCACCTCTGGCATTCAACACTGCCTGAATCCTTCCGGGCATGCTCTTGATCAGATTCAACCATGTCCCGAGATGTGATCCCAAGTCTCTTCTACATGTTCTCAATTTTTTGCATATGGCCCATCACTTGGGACAAGTATAGTTTTTCTTCAATTACCCAAAAGTTTTCGATTGGGTTTTTGGGTTGGTAGCGGGGCCGTTTTAGAACTTTTCTTCTTGTGATTGAACCCTTTTTCTTTGTCAATTCAGTATGCTTCAGGTCGTTTCGCGGAGCCTAGGGGAGACATGTCAGAACATGGGCACCATCACCCCAGTTTTAAGGCACTTTAAAATGGTGTATATTTTTAATAATGAAAACCTTAAAAAAATTGGTGTTGGTAAAATTGCAAAATTAATTGATGCGCCTAACTAGGGCAAGAAAATGTAGGCGCTATATTTCATTGCTAGCAGATTGATCCCCTTATTTGGAAATTAAAATTGGGGTTTGTGCCTGGCCTATCATTTTCCTAGTTTTGGTATATTACAGTTCATTTGTATAGAGATTAGGGCTTCAACAGCCCAAAAAATGTCTTCCTTTTCATACCCATAGTACTCAAGTGTACAAAAAACTCTGTTGTAGGATACTACATATAGCTCAGCATTGAGACCACCTCAACCCTGGTCAAGTATCCAATCCCTTTTGGCTGTAAAACCCCCTATATTATCGGGCTTTCTCCCCAAAAACTTGACAGTTTTCTTCAACTTCTAAATCTGTTAGCTTTCTTTTCCCCTTTATTCTTCCAACCATTTGAAACCCATCAAAGCCCGCTATGATTTTGTCTCACTGCTTAAAACACCCTTTCCAAAATTTTACTGTCCCTTTTTGTATTTTTTTTCAAAAATCGGCCTAGCATTTTATGTGAATTGAAGTCGGCTTCTTTTCTTTTTTTAGGGGCCCTTCTAGATTGCTTGCATGGGCATCTCAAGAAATAAAAGGATATTATGAGCCCGTTACCAAACTGCTACCGCTGTTTCGGGGGTTTTCCCCCATCAGTGCAGAGCAAGCGTACTGGCTGGGAGGAAGGGGCTCAGAAAGGGGAAAATCTCTCCTTGGGGGAGCACCATATGGCGTGGAGTTTAAAATTTCCTTTTTTTCCCTCCCCTAAGAATCTGCCCATCACAGGTATGGGAAAAGGGGTGAGAAGCCAAACCCCTCTATGGATGTAAAAAATCCTCAATTTGCTTTTGACCCATAGTTTTAGAAAACAAAAAGGGATATTACCAAGCAGTATCACCCAAATTTTACGCAGCTGTTTCGGGGTTTTTCCCCCCATCAGTGAAGGCAGAGCGATACCGGTGGCTGGGTGGGAGGCAATGAGTGGGGCAGAAAGGGAAAAATTTCTCCTTGGGGATTTAAAAAATCCTCAATTTGCTTTTGACCCACTGAGTCTTTTGAAAGCAAAAGGGATATCTCACTATTACCAGTATTACCACCTCCTCGGTTGTATTTGTGGTGCCAGAAGTTACAGACCTTGTGATAAGCAGACTTGTTGACTCTGATATTTCGCCTGGATGTCCACCTTTTGGCAAATTTTCTGGCCAAGAAAATGCTATCAATGAGCTTGATGATGTTGTTTTTCTTTTCCTGGGGAAAACACATGGCTGCTCCCCGGTTTTTAACCATGATTTTGCTTGGGGAAACAACCCCCTTAAGTTTCCGAGTTTTCTTAAATTTCTTATTTCTTTCTGTCTTTTTCTCCCTTTTTCCTTACTTAGTCCTTCTTCATGGTGGACAGCTTAAAACTAATTTTACCTAGTTCTCTTTTCAAGGATTATACAATATGTTTGTTTACTTTGTATCCATTGTCTATATGTTTTTTATTTATTTATAATCATCTCAAAATGGGAGCAGCTTGGTTAATTCTCTATTTTATAATATCATCTCTCCTTGGACACCAGTTGCGTGTGGTTGATCTTTAGTCTGCATTTTTGTTATAACATCAGTGCATGTATGTAATTCTACTTGTAAACTGTTTTACTAGCATGTTTTTACTATATGTATAGGATATTTGTTTGTACTTGTGTTTTTTTAAGCAAACAAACAGATAAATTGAAAAATAAAAACATTCACACCAGGATGCTGAAAGTATTGCTAGTAGCAATATGTACAGCCTTCTTCTATGTTTGCTCTGTACACGATTTTACAGTGGAATAGAAAAATGTGGTGAACCATTACTAGATCAACTACACAGAAGGTTATTAATGAAACAAGCCATTTGTGTAGACACATTTTACCATATTCTTTTTTTACCTTTCATTTCTGGAAGTCTATATACATATGTCAATTATGTTTGTATCTATTATTTCACACAATATATTGTAAGCCGTTCAGTTCAAACATACACAATATACTTGAAGTACCTTATAAAGTATCTTTAAGGTACCTTTAATTAGTTGTCTTTTTAAAATCCCTTCTGAGGCCAGCTCGTTGTTCGGTATGAGCTGGTCTCTGAGAACAGTCCATGTTTGCATAGTTCTCCCTATTTATTTCAATGGTAGTCTCGTATATAGCCGAGTATGTGTTCTTGGGTATATTTGGAACTCCTACAAACATAAATGGGGGGGCAGCTGTGTAAGCGCAGACATCTTCCTATTCTCAGAGGCCAGCTCATAACAAGCTGCAAGTTGGCCTCAGAAGGGATTTTGTGTAGTGTCAAAACCCATTTATTTTACATACTTTAGCAACACTATTTTTGCATATCAAGACCAGCCACTGTGAAACTGTAACCTCTGTCGGTGTTCAGAATTATCTGCCGTCTTCTAAAACACTTGATTCTAAGGTTAGACTGACTTTCCAAATTAGTAAAGTATTCTAAAGTGGCACAGTCTCTGACACAATATATTTGTATAAACTTGTATAAAAATTTTATCGTAAAGTCTCTTGCCACTAGGATCCATTTGTTATGTTTTTTTTTACATTTTTGATTATATGTGATGTGTGTCAGTATTACAATAAAACTAGCAATGCAAAAATATGAGGTTGTACATAGGTTCTAGACTGAGAAAGGGTGGCCCTCTGGTATGTTAGAAGAACCACATTCCAACACACTCTGTTTTCTTTATTGTCATTTTTAATTTAACTCATATTTCCCTTTTGAACTCAACTACATGTGAAACCATATACTGCACCTTTCAAGAGGATTTTTCTAATTTATTTATATTTGGTCTGTTTTAAAATATTAGTATATTTATAGTTAACACAGTCCTATTTTATGCTAGTCTATATATTTAACATACTTTCTATCCCATCTGTATGTCCAGACTTTAGCACAAAACAACTCATGTACTTTATAACATTCCATTCTAGTTATGCATTGAAAACTCCCCAAGTCTTTTATAGTCATGGTGTATTTCTAATTTCTAATGTCATTTTATATTACTTTAAAGTAACAT
Organism: Phyllomedusa bahiana; assembly: GCA_025379985.1. NCBI lineage: Eukaryota > Metazoa > Chordata > Amphibia > Anura > Hylidae > Phyllomedusa > Phyllomedusa bahiana. The sequence goes on along the minus strand of JAODAL010009626.1, from coordinate 30,362 downwards.
TACATTGCATGATTCAGGCAATTTAGAAAATGTAATAACTATAAACTAAATCTATTTACGTTGCAATTTGAAACTAGATATATGCAGCTACTTGCCAAAATAGAAGTTGGTATGTCATAGGAAAAATAAATGAATATCGTTAGAAAGCTCTGGACTAAACTACGGTTCTCAATGTAGAACAAATAATAATATATGACATGATCTGTATAGTTTCTAAAAACCCACAGGCAGACACACAGTAGAGCTCCACTGAAACACAGTTACTTTGTGCACTGCCACCACTACTATGACATGAAATATCCGGTGTATTCAATTCATTATCTTCATCCCTTTGAGATTACATTTAATATTAAAATGTATTCTCCGTTATTAGTCAAACATATCTTCTTGTGATTTCTTAGTTTAAAGATTGAACGTGTTAAAATATTTGAAAACGCTCTCATTTCAGGTTGAGACTTTTTTTAAGCTGAAAGTTAGAACGCTGTTCCTAGCTCACAGTTTATGCATTTGGCCATTGCCACTTTGCTTGGAAACCCGGTTCACATGCTCTATTATCTAGGCCTTGCACAGGTACTATTATTTAGTACATGTTATAGTTTTCATTTTGCTGTTATATACAGTACATAAAATTTTGTTGATGCGTATGGTTGATTTACTGTATATAATTTAAAGGGATTTTGCCAACACAAACATTGAATAGTATATACCATCAATGTAAGATAGGTGTGGTTCCAATCTCCAGGACTTGTACCTAACTCCAGCACAGCTCCCTAAAACCTCATGTTCTGAATGGAGAAGAGACAGCGCTTGTGTGCTTATTCTCCATTCATTTGAATGAGAGTTCTGCATACAGATGAATGCAGCCAATTAAAATGAGTGGAGAGTAACTGCTCAAACACAGCCACTTCTCCACTCAGAGTGTGGAGTTTTGGGGGCTCATTCTGTAGATGGGTGTAGGTCCCAGAGGTGGAACCTGCACCTATCTAACATTGATGACACATCCTATTGATATGTCATCCATGTCTACGAGGGCAAAACCATTTTGAGTATTGTGAAAAAACAGTCTATAAAGCATAATTCTTCTAAAGTAATGGTCCAATTTACTTTTCACAAAAATATGAGTATTTCACTAAACCGTTGTAAATCTACTTTATATGGTAGTTTTATGAAAGAGGGAGATCTATGATACAAAGATTTTTTTAACAACACTAAAAGATCTGATTACCTCGCCCACATACAATGGTTGACAGCTTTCCCTGTATCAGTGTGTGTGTAGAGCAAACTATCACTGCATAAAGGTGGGGTAAGGACTACTTTCACTTTCTGTTGTATAATTTATTGCTTTTTAGTTAGAAATGTTGCTTCAAAATCTATAAACTTATATTTATCATAAGAAATAGCTCAGCATTTCTCCCTCTATTACATCCTGTTTTCAGATAGGACAGCAAAATTCACCTTGCAGGTTCCCTCTAAATACATTTTTGAAATCCTGAGTTAAAACCTACATTATATTTCCAAATTGTATAATTCTACAGACTTCACAGCTGAAACCTTCAAGTATTCATTGCTGTCTTAATATCTATATACAACTTGTTCTAGTGATTTATATTCTCAGAACTATTTTCTTCACACTAAGAGCTGTACAGTAGTTTGATTGTTTAGTGCATGTTGCATCACAACAGTGTTCATGCTTGTTGTCCTTTAATGCATACAATTTGAGTTATTTTTTTGAAATAATATATATATATTTTTAGAGCAAATACATTTTGATCTTAGCTCCTAACAGCACAGTCTTCAGGAAGAGGGCAAACAATTGTGGCAGTGTTAGTGCGTGGATAGCTGCTATACTTCAGACTTCAGTTTAAGCTAAAGCAAGGCTAGAAACACCAAAAACAGTTCACTGTCTTAATTGAAAAATAAAATCCTCCAAAGAAATACAAGTCAAATTTCATGCAATTTTATTTGTATCAATACAATTACATCCATGAAAATATCACAGTACCATTAAATAGAATGGTGAATAATTTAATTATAAACCTACAATTTATACTAGAATTTATTTAAAAAAAAAGTTGAGATGAATTGTAGATGTCTTGGATTGCACAGTGTTTACAGAATGGTATGACCACCTCTTTCTACATCAAAAAGGATACTTTTGCTCTTATTCTTATATATGGGGAGGAGGGCACTTATTAACTTTTATGTGCCTAATTAGAAATTGTATTGATTTCATGACACTCTCCCCCCCCCCAAAAAAAAATAAAAATAGTGCCACGAATGCAGCTTTCTCTTTAGTTTGCTTATGATATATGACATAAGTGCAGCCCATATCATGAATTATGTAGACAAGGAGTTAATATAACTATACACTAAGTCATTGTATATTGGGTACACTGAGCAGAACTACATACAGAATGTCAGATCATAACCAAATTTCTCCCTGTATCAGAATGTAAACAGTCCTATGATACATCCTACCTGGGATAAAGGAGGTAATAGAATTCTCTAAGTTATATATAAAGGGAATTCAGTGTGAACAAAGGCTGTCTGGTATTACTTCTGTAATGAAGCAAGGTCTTGCCTGGGGTTTGTAAACAATGGGATTTTGGTCTAGTGTTTGCACACATGGAAACTGGTCTGGCGTCAGTATACATCAGGATTTTGACCTGGGTCTGTATACAGAGGAGTCTGTTCTGAAATCTGCATAAATGCTGGGCTTGATTATAAATCTTTATTTAGGAGTGTCTGGTGTATGTACTTAATTGATTGTGGTTTGTGCTGAAGGGGGTCACATTTGCTATTTGTGATTTAAATGCCATTTGGTGGGGACCAGGGAAATATTGTGTGGCACATTGTGGGCAATTTTTACTCCCATCTGTAAAAATTTTTCTGATGTCTCATTTTAAAAATTGTCAAGTATGGTATGCATTGAGTAAGTCTTATCACCAACTCCACACTTTTAATTTTAACTAACTTAATACAAAGGATTTACACCACAATAGCTATTATGCTAATGCTTTTTGTTTTTTGTTACATTTACAAATTGTAATCTTCTAGATATAACGTTCACTTACTCATTCAATTTTAGAAGCTAGTTACCATAGTGTTAAATCATATCAAAATTAGGTGTGGTATCCATTTAGATAACTTTGGTTCTCCCAGCGTCGTTGTTAAAATAACAGATACATTTGGGAACCAGGAAGAACATCGATACTAAGTTGGTCCCCATAAGTTAAATGTTGTCAACATCCTTATTGAACCAGAACCCCCAACATGTTTCCATGTTAAATATTATTTTTTGTCTAAGACGTGGGTAGTGCAATGACCTCATACTTCACCAGCAACCAGATGTAATCATAAAAGATGAGAACGGCACACATGAAAATATCTTCAGCACTCTTTTTCCAGGGGCACAGTGATTAAAATAGTTAATTTCATGGTGAGAAAGTTTGATAAATACATTTCAGGGTGCACAGTGTGATATATAAATAATTTCTATGGGACACAATTAGAGATGGGCGAATTTCTCCAAAATTCGAGTACGGTCACTTCGCGCGACTTTACTTGACAAAATTCTATTGTATCCGAATAACATGTCGGCAACAAACCGCGTTAAAAAGCAGCTATTTCAGCTGCCCAGAGCCAGCAGGGTGCTGTAAGAGCATGTGCCATGCATAAATATGCAGAGGGAGCTTGGTTTGTTCTTCATAAAATGTTGTGTTTTAGTATTACACGTCAGATGACTGCCTGACGCTCCCTTAGAATCGCATCACTATAAAAATCCCTGTGTGCACTTAAGAGGGCAAAACTTACCCAAAAACAAGAGGGAATGTATGCCTGAAAAGTCATGCCAGCGAAACTGGGAAAAAACAAGCTGAGAGCTCATGTTGCAACATTAGTGACAGAGTGTGGATGGTGACGCGCAGCCACAGCAGCATGAGGTCATGCAGTGCACAATGACATTCAGGACGGTGGTTAAAACCGAGAAGCCACAGAGTAGGCACAATGACTGAGACGGAGGTCACGGGCTCAGCAGTATGAAATCAGGCAGTGGCACAATGACATTCTGGAAAGTCGTCAAACGTATTAGGCACAAGTGGCACAATGAACAGTGTGGAGGTCACGACTGCAGCAGCATTAGATCAGGTCAGTGGCAACAATGAACATTCTGGAAGGCGGCGCAAAACAGATTAAGGCCACAGAGATGGCACAATTGATACAGTGTGGAGGATCAGCGACAGCATGCAGCATGAGATTCTAGCACGTGGCCAACAATGAACATTTTGGAGGCGGCAAAAACATGTATAGGCGGCCACAGATTGGCACAATGATAAACATGTTGAGGTCACGACAGCAGCAGCATGAATCAGGCAGGGCACAAAGACATTTCTGGAGGCGGCAAAACAGTATTGTCCACAGAGTGGCACAATCCAACAGTGTGGAGGTCACGGCGGCAGCAGAATTGAGATCAAGGCATGGCACAATGACATTCTGGAGGCGTCTTAAACCATATTATGCCACAGAGTGGCACAATCACACAGTGTGATTCAACCGCGGCAGCAGTATGATATCAGGGCAGTGGCCAAAGACAATCTGGAGCGGCAAAACCGTATTCGGCCACTTCGTGGCACATTCACACAGAGTGGATGGTCATGGCGTGCATCAGTATGAGGTCAGGGCAGTGGCACAATGACAATCTGGAGGCTGCAAAACAGTAATATGCCACAGAGTGGCACAATGATACAGTGTGGAGGTCCACGACAGCAGCAGCAATATAACATGCCAGTGGCACAATGACATTCTGGAGGCTGCAAAAAACATGTATTAGTCCACAGAGTGGCACAATGACACAGTGTGGAGGTTCACGACAGCAGCAGCCAATTAATTCAGCAGTGGCAACAATGACATTTTATTGGAGAGCGGCAAAACAGTATTTAGCCACAGAGTGGCACAAATCGCACACAGTGTGGAGGACACGGTGGCAGCAGTATGAGAACAGGCATTGGCACAATGCCATTCTGGGAGGCGGCCAAAACAGTATTAGGCCACAGAGTTGTGCACAAAGAAACAGTGTGGAGGTCACGACAGCCAGCACACGCATGAGATCAGGCAAGTGGCACAATGACAGTTCTGGGGCGGCAAAATCAGTATTAGGCCCACAGAGTGGCACAATCACACAGTGTGGATGGTCACGACCAGCAGCAGACATGGATCAGGCAGTGGCACAATGACATTCTGGAGGAGCAAAACAGGAGGAAGTCCACATGAGTGGAGCACAATGCTGAGAGCGGAAGTTCACAGCGTGCAGCAGATGAGGTCATGCAAGTGGCAACAAATGAACAGTGTGGAGGACATGGCAGCAGCCCACAGCAGCAGCATGAGTGTCAGACAGTGCACAATGACACAGGTGGATGTCACGGCAACAGCAACAGCAGCAGCAGCATGATGGTCCATAGAGTGGCACAATTACGGAGTGTTGAGAGAGTGTGGCAATACCAGTCCCTGGAAAATATGGAGGTAGGCAGATGGTATAAACTGTCAGCAGATGTGTGGCATCCGGGGGGGGGCCCGGTTCAGAATATGGCTGAGGCAGGTATTTTGAACCCAACTGACCCTAAGGCATTGGGTGTGGAAATCCCCCGACCACGCCTATTCATTTTGAAAAAGGTCAGTCGTTCCACATTTTCCCTGGACCAACGGGTTCTCCTTGGGTAACATGCCCCCCCGCCCACTGAAACCCCTCTAAAGCCACACTACTCCGGGGCGGGGACACTTCTCCACTGAAACTCGCAAGTTGCGCCACACACCAGTTTGGCTGCCCATAGTCCAGGGGATTTTTCTAACTGAGGGGCAAAAGTGCTGCCCAAGTAGGCCACAACCTTTGGGTTCAGGACTCCCCAGTCCTGCTGCGCTGGCGGGCCTGCCCTCCTCACTAGGCGGGTGAAAAGCTGCTCACAGGACTCCAGACTTAGGTTACTACTGATGAGCGGTACTGCTCCAACCCCCCCCCACCTTCCCCCAGCAGCCGGGCATAGTACTTTTTCCTGAGGGAAAACCCCCCCCGGGAACCTGTCAGGGGGGGGAAAAGATGCCCCCATAGGCAGCCCAAAGATTACGAGGATTTCCTTTTAGTATTTTTAGTTTGTCTTTTCCCCCCAAAAAGCGGGGAAAAAAGGGTCCCATTTGGACCGGTAGCAGGGTCCCAAAAGGTGGAGAGCCAAACATCCCTCTGCCGATGCGACAATTCGGTGTCACTACCAGGCAAATAAGCAGCTGGGGGCCCTCTGCACAATGACTCCGAGGGGCTCCCTGCCTCCATTTCCACTGTATACTGCCACGGGCTTGGGGTCTCGCCCTTCTTCCTCACTCCATCCACCTCCTCCACTGTCCGCCCCCTCTCTTTTCACCTGGTGAAAATCCACTCTTTCACAACAATGCTTCTGCTCCAATTCCTCCTCCTCCTCCCCCCATTTTTTATTTCCCCCCCGACTCAAGTGGCCCGAGATGTAGTCGCCACTTCCAATCCCCCCTGCCCAACAGATTTTCAGCATCTGTTCCCGAATAACAGGAATATTTTTTCATCCCTATCCTGGGGACTGAAAAATAACGGCCCCTCCTCGAATGGCCTCAACAAACGGCAGGTGTCACGCATGAGCGCCACTGTACATCAAAGTTAACAGGGGAGTACTTCTGTCTGCCGGATCTCAAAAAATCGTTAATGGGGCCTTTCTCTGTTTAAACACGGGCCAACATGTGCAGGGGTGGGAATTCCAGCGGGTGGAAACATCCTATCAAGGTGTTGGGGGAGGCCGTTTCTGCCCGAACCGAGGAGGGTTTTCCTGGCTTTGTACAATGGATAAAATGCATGCACAGTTTTCCTGGGCCCTTTTTAAATTTCTGAAATCGGTGGGAAAACTTCAGGAAACCCTTTTCACAACCGATTAAACACGTGCGCCATGCAGGGCGCATGGACCATCCCTTCCTCGTGGGCATGCGCGGGACACCATGTTCCTCCCATTGCTCCGTTCTACAATGGTTCCGATTTGCAGTTGGCGCGGAAAAGCCACAACATCGCTTTTTACTGCATACGCGAGCATTCGCAGCCCCTGTGTGACTTCGTTCCGCCGAGGCAAGAGCCAGGTGTAGAACTGCGTGACACCATGCTGTGTTCTTCATACACATGTGGTAGATATGAGCAGTAACTTGTGGAGGCTGATACTTGGTGGTGGTGGTGGAAGGAGGAGAGGGCGACATTGGCTCAGGTGCACGTTTGACAACAGTGGATGAGAAAGCGCGTCTTCCTTGTCGCAATTTGTTTTGTGTGCCTGGGCAGGAAGCACATCACCCAGTGGTGTGACCGTAAAGGCATGTACTTTGAGGCCCTGACCGTAGATTCAGGCTCCAGACGTCCCGCGGCTGCCGTGCCCGCCTTGGAACAAACCGTATAAGGCTCAAGGAACTGACCCACCTTACTTTTCTACATATTTTATGAAGTGCTGGTACCAAATGCTCAGAAAAATGCCTTTTATTGGAAAAGAAATTACAGCTCGAGGAACACTCCATCACGGCTCTGGCAGCAAGCCATTAGTACTCTGAACCTAGAGCAGAGTCCACCATTTGGAACAGGGAGGGACTGACAATACCAATAACTTGTTACAGGAGCACTACGGTCAAGCTGCTGCAGCCTTAGATGGTTGGACGCATACTGATGTCTCTTATGCCATCGCCATCCTGAACGACTCCGCTGGCGCCATGAGTAGCGAGGAGCAGGAGGCTTCTGTGACCCTGAGATTATTCCAAGAGAAACAGCTCCTTCTGCAGAGGTGGTGAGCCTTGACTGCTCATGGCATGCCTGCCACGGGCGGCTGCTTCTGGTACCACGGGCGGCAGGATGGACCACCACATCTGACCACGTTTCTCCCAGGTCCACCGGATGTGGACGATGCATGTTTTGACCGGCAGGGCCGAGGTGCCAACGTTATCTCCCTGGCCATGTGCCTTCACTTTCTGCTTACAGATTCTACAGATACCCCTATTTTCGGCTCCTCCGTGTCTTAGCATAGAACGCCGACACCGCCGATATTCAAGATTTTACCGCCAACTGCTCCGCACTGATGAGCCTATACTTGCCCGCTCTGCCTCGCTGAGGCCCCTGGTTGCTCTTACTTATCTTGGACTGCGAAGCGGTTTTTTTAACCCTTCTCCGCGTGGCCCGCTTGGCTCCCACCGGACCTCAGCACTGCTGCTATTCCCTGCTTGACCCACGGGCCACACACGCCCTCACTTTCTGGGCTGCGGCTGCTGCCTGACGCTGCGCAACGCTGAACCCCCTCTTCCTCTTCTCCCAACAATATGATGAATCCCTATGCCTCACCCCGGCTCCCAAGTGCGGTCTTGTCTACATCATCCAATCTATTTGTGTTTCATGCGTCACTAGCTGTCCACATCACACCGTCTTAGGTATCCGAGGCTGACTCCTCACAACATGACCACCCATGCCAACTACTCCACATCTATACATTGTCCGCCTACTGCAAGAAGCAGGCGATATTGGCCCCATTTCTTCGCTGTCCAAGAGAGCTGCTTGAACAGCCCCTCCATCAAATTGTTTCATCCTCGCTATATAGTGGCGTCTGAGGCCCAGACCACATAGTAGATCTCTGCGAGAGGGAACCGGGATTGAGGACAGATGTGTGCTGGCTGGAGTGACAGGTAGTGCCGCTGACCCGCATCCCCTAGGGCCATGCCAACTAATTGTTTGTGTCTGAGGTTCCCACTGACTATCTTAGGCTGTGGTTGTCAATGTCATCTGGGAGAAGAGAGACCTAGTCAACCATCAAGAACCCTTGGGTTGCTGAACAACACACGGCCCTGCATAGATGACAGCTGTCATTTCTGTGGCTATCCCCGGTAGTGACCCCTTCTGCACGTCCCCATGGCATTTTGCTGTGCTGCGACCGGTGGCCTGTCCAGGAATAGTTTGTGGCCACTGCGCCACTTCGCGAAGCAGTGCCTGAGCCCTGCCACCTATCTCTCTGGTCTGACATACAGTTTTTCTAAAATTACAGACATTGTTTGATTATGATATCTGTAATATGATAAATATACACCCTGTTTTTGACTCCAAATGATACCCATGTAACAACTTGTGTAACCCTTGGATATAAATTGCACTCCACAAATGCCAGAAACATTTTACTTTGTATGTTTCGATAAAAAACACTGTGTGTTTTACTAACAAGTAAAAGCACAAACAGTCATAACTAACCAACGGACATTAATTAGGCAAAAGTAAAAATGAATATATTTTGGCGTTGAAAAAAACGGTATTAGTTTTGCAGCACACCATGCACAACAACGCATATAACCCCTGGTATGATAAATTGCGCCAAAGAAGATAGCCGCACAAAAAAGTAGCTTAGTAGCGTTTACAATTGCGTGTTGGTTCTACGCCACCAACACAATATACAGTTGTAATTAACACTTTGCTTGTGAATTAGGCTACAAGGGAAAAATTTATGATATTTTGGGCGTTGAAAAAGACGTATCTTGGTCACACACTCAGCAAAACAACGCTTAATGTAACACGCCCCAGATATGTAAATAGCGCCAAAGAAAATGAGCCGCACAAAATATAGCCTGTAGCGAGGTTACAATTGCGTGTTTGTCAAACTCCACACAACAAGAGATACAGTTGTAATTAACCTTGCTTGTGAATTAGGCTATCATGAGAAATGGTAAATAATTTGGCATTGAAAAAGACGGTTTCTTTGGGGTCGAGCACACCACAGCAAAAACAGACTCTTAAGTAACCCCTGGTTGTAAATTGCGCAACAGAATTGAGGCAGTGCCAAAAAAGAAGTGGTATAGTATTGTAGAAAGACGCGTGTTTCTTTAAATAATACAACAGAACTGGTCTTAGATCCCACTTGGATATAATGTATAATGCAGCTGCATGGTACGCACACTGTATTTCTAGATCCAATACCTCCAAAAAATTCTAGAAATAGAAATGTAAGAGAACATCTCTGAGTATCAAGCTGAACACGCCGCACAGAAAATCGCTATATAAAGAATCAATTCTTCAGTAATAGCTATCAGCCTGCGCAGCACCTTCCCAGATGAGTCACCGTGAGAGATGTGAGCTCCCGGTCGTCGCGCCCGGAAAATTATATAGTGCGTAGACGTCCAGAATCCCGCCGGTCTCATGATTGGCTTCATCTCTGGCACATGTCATGCAGCTAATGCCCTTCTTCCTCCCAGAGTTGCTTTGCGCCCCATTAAGCGCCATGTGCTCGCATCGCATTTTATCAATCAAAAAGCACACTTCTTCACCCGAAGAAGCCACCAAAGTTTCGACTTCGTTTCCGAACGCGAAGTTTTCGCCTGAAGATTCTAACACAATACCACTTCTTAAGAATCGATTTCGCCCATCTCATAGTTAGTGTTACTCATATACAGTCTGATTTGGACACTCGACACATATTTTGTGTTTTTTGTAGCCTGTTTACTGAAACATATTCATGAACATAAATCCAACTTTCAGCCTTTCATTTACAAGTATCTCAAATTAATAATTTAGAATGCAATGGTTTAGATGTTTCAGCTCCTTAACATGTGCCACCCTGTTATTAAAGGGACCAAAAGTAATTGGACAAATTAACTAATTGTAAACAAAATGTTAATTTCTTGGTTGAAAACTCTTTATTGGCAATAACTGCCTGAAGTCTTGAACTCATGGACATCACCAGATGTTGTGTTTCCTCCTTTTTAATGCTCTGCCAGGCCTTTATTGCAGTGGTTTTCAGATGCTGTTTGTTTGTGGCCTTTCTGTCTGAAACTTAGTTTTTAACTAGTGAAATGCATGCTCGATTGGGTTGAGATCAGGTGACTGGCTTGGCCATTCAAGAATATTTCACTTCTTTGCTTTAATAAACTCCTGGATTGCTTTGGCTTTATGTTTTGGGTCATTGTCTATTTCTATTATGAAACTCCAATCAATCAGTTTGGCTGCATTTAGCTGGATTTGAGCACACAGTATGTCTCTGAATACTCTCCAGGATTTAAGCATATCAATATCCAAATTACCCATAAAGTGAAGACTGGATGAAAGCAAATACAGAGGGTTCACTGCACAGTGCAAGCCACTCATAAGCCTGGAATATTCTTGAATGGCCAAGTCAGTCATCTAATCTTAACCCACTTGAGCATGCATTTCACTTGTTAAAGACAAAACTTCAGACAGAAAGGCCTACAGAGAAACAGCATCTGAAAACCGCTGCAGTAAAGGCCTGGCAGAGCATTAAAAAGGAGGAAACACAGCGTCTGGTGATGTCCATGAGTTCAAGACAGTCATTGCCAACAAAGTCTTAGAAATTAACATTTTATTTACAACTATTTAATTTGTCCAATTACTTTTGGTTCCTTTTAAAACAGGGTGGCACATGTTAAGGAGCTGAAACGCCTAAACCCTTCATCCAAGTCTGAGGTGGATACCTTCAAATGAAAGCTGAAAGTCTGGACTTTATGTCCATGTCCATTATATAACTATAATTTGAACATGTTTTAGTAAAAAGGTGCAAAAAACTAAATTTGTGTCAGGGTCCAAATATATATGGACTAGAGATGGGCGAAACGATTCTAATGAAGTGGAATTCGTTTACAATTTCAGGAACGCTTCGGTTCTGCACGAAGCCGAAGTTTATGGTACTTTGCGGGAACGAGGCATCTTTTTTTTTTTGTAAAGTGGCAGCGAGCACATGGCGTGACATGGGGAAGAGAACTCTGGGAGGAAGAAAGGAACACCCTCAATGACATGTGCAGACATGAAGCCAATCAGTGACCAGCGGGCTTCTGTGACGTCACAGCCCTATAAATATGGACGCCATCTTAAATTCTCACACTTCTCACTGTGTGTCATAAGCATCTATCTGCTGCTGCTGCTCTTGAGCTATATTGAACTCATATATTATCATTTTGTTTTAGTTTGTGGGGTATTCTCCCTAAAGTGAAGGGTGGGTGTACTTCTCCTCCAACTCTCTCCTTGACCCACTCCAATTAGGCTTCTGACCCAACCACTCCACTGAAACTGCCCTAACCAAGGTCACCAACGACCTAGTAACTGCTAAAGCCTCACGCCACTACTCTGTGCTCCTCCTCCTAGACCTGTCCTCTGCCTTTGACACGGTCGACCACTCCATCCTGCTACAAATCCTCTCCTCCCTCGGCATCACGGACCTGGCCCTCTCCTGGATCTCTTCATACCTCTCTGAACGGACATTCAGTGTCTCTCACTCCTGAACCACCTCCTCCTCCCACCCGCTCTCTGTTGGTGTCCCTCAGGGGTCTGTCCTGGGCCCACTCCTCTTCTCTATCTACACTCTTGGTCTGGGTCAGCTCATAGCCTCACATGGCTTTAACTACCACCTGTACGCGGATGCACCCAGCTTTATATCTCCGGTCCTGATATTAACTCTCTTCCTTTTCCCGGATCCCAAAATGCCTATCATCCATTTCCTCCTTTTTTCTCCTCCCGTCGCTTAAAACTAAATTAGATAAAACAGAATTCATCATCTTTCCACCGTCCCTCTTTCCCTCCACCTATCTCTCTATCACTTTTAATGGCCACACCCTCCATCCACCATCCACAAGTCCGCTGCCTTGGGGATAACCTTTAAATCCTCTTTATCCTTTAAAAACCGCACATCCAAGCCCTCACCTCTGCCTGCCGCCTCCACCTGAAAAATATTTCACGCAATCCCGCCCATTCCTCAACTCTGACACTACTAAAACGCTAGTCTACGCCCTCGTCATCTCCCCCTTGGCTACTGCAACAATCCTTCTCTGTGGCCTCCCAGTTAGCACCCTCGCTCTCCTCCAATCCATCCCCAACTCTGCTGCCCGCTGATTCACCTCTCTCCTCGCTACTCCTCTGCCTCTCCCCTCTGCCAATCCCCCATCAAATGGCTGCCCATTGCCCAACGAATTTAGTTCAAATTACTACCCTGACCTAAAGCTCTCCATAACCTCTCCCCTCCATACATCTCGGCCCTAATCTCCAGAAATCTCCGCTCACGCACGCTCCGCTCCTCACAGGTCCGTCTCCTCTGCTCCCCTCTCATCAGCTCCTCACATAAAACCCTCTCCCAAGACTTCTCCCCTGCTTCACCCCAACACTCTGGAACTCCTTTTAAAACCCCAAAAAATCAGATCCCCCCTCCCCAACTTTCACCAGTTTTAAAAGCAACCTGAAAACCCATCTCTTCAGGATAGCCTACAACCCACACTAACCCCACCACCACTACACCGGCCCGCAAACATGTCTGCCCCACACCTTCTGTCTCTCCCCTTCTTCCCCCTAGATTGTAAGCCCTCGCGGGGCAGGTCCTCTTTCCTCTTTTGTTTCAGTTACTAGACATTTTTGTCACCATTGTAATTGTTCAACATTTGTTATGTATGTAATTCCCCTTAAATGTACAGCACCCTGGAATTAATGGTGCTCTAAAATAAATAATAATAATAATAATAATAATAATAATAAAAAATACACGCCTGAATTACATATGTTTTTTCTGTAATGTATTTCATACCCAAGGCTTAATTTAACCTCTTTTTTTGGGGTAATTTTGGACAAAAATACAGGGTGTCTCTATTTTTGGTCCAATACGCCTAAATACATCTGTTTTTTCTATAGTGTTTTCATACCCAAGGTTTAAATTTTTACCTCTTGATTGTGGGTTAATGTGGCTAGAATAAAAGGGTATTGTTTTTTTGGTCCATATACGCCTAAATTACATCTGTTTTTTTCTATAGTGTATTTCATACCCAAGGCTTAATTTAACCTCTTGATTGTGGGTTAATGTGGGCTAGAATACAGGGTATCTGTTTTTTTGGTCCCATATACGCCTAAATTACATCTGGTTGTTCTGTATGGTATTTCATACCCAAGGCATAATTTAACCTCTTGATTGTGGGGTAATTTGGACTAAAAACAGGGTGTCTCTATTTTTTGGTCCCATATACGCCTAAGTTACATCGGATTGTTCTGTACAGTATTTCATACCCAAGGCTTAATTTAATTTTTTTATCAAACATTATGTCAGAGAGGTGGCAGGCCCTTCACATGCAAGTGGCAGTGGCACAAACTTTCCTGGAGCAGGCACAGGTCTCAGCACAGGAAGTGGACATCGCAGCAGGTGTGACTCGGTGAGGCCAGAACTGCCGGTGTCATCTAGCGGCCGTGTGTTGACCAGCAATCCAAGGGTTCTTGATTGGTTGACTAGGTCATCCACTTCCTCCCAGATGACATCTAACAACCCCAGTCAAGAGTCGGTGGGAACATCGGACACAACCGTTAGTTGGCATGGCCCGGGAGCAGGTAAGCGGGCCTCACCTGTTCTCAACCCGCCTCTGTCCCGTTCGGTTCCCTCAGCCAGAGATCTACTATGTGGTCTGGGCTCAGCGTCACTATACAGCGAGGCAAACTCTTTGAGGACAGTCAGCAGCTACTTGGCAGAGAAGAGGTGGGCAGACATCCGGTGCTTCTTGCAGTAGAAGGGAAAGTAGTGATGTGGAGAGTGGCACAGGAGGTTATGTGCAAGCACTCAGGCTCTGCATACTGAGACTGAGGAGAATAGCAGTGACGGGCAAACAAAAATCGATGACGATGTAGCCAATCGCACTTGGGAGCGAGGTGAAGCAAGGGCTGCATCATCATCGTCGGGAGAAGAGGGTGTTAGCTTGCGCTTCAGGCAGCGGCGCAGCCAGCAAGTCGCTATTGTGGCCGTGAGTCAACAGGGTGGCAGCAGTGCGATGTCAGGAGCCAAACGACCACGGGGTAGAAAACCCGCTTCGCAGGTCCAAGAAAGTAGCGGCACAGGGGCTCAGCGAGGCAGCGGCGGCAGTAGTCCCCTAAGTTTCGGAGCGTTGGCGGTTAAAAATCACCTACTTGGCAGTGTGGCAGTTTTTTGCTAAGACACCAGAGGAGCCGAACATGTGTATATGTAGAATCTGTGGGCAGAAAGTGAAGCGTGGCCAGGGAGCTAACAATGGAACCACGTCCCTGCGTCAACACATGCAGCGTCACCATCCAGTGGCCTGGGAGAAACATGTCTCAGATGTGGTGGTCCATCCTGCCGCTGCAGCAACAGCAGCACCCAGTGGCACGCATGCCATTTCTGCCGAAGGGAGCTGTTTGTCTTTGCCATCATCTATCGGTCCAGATGCTCCTGCTCATGGCGCCAGCAGTTGTTCACCGAGGCGATTGCCAAGAGACAGAAGTATGTGTCCAACCATCCTAAGTTGCAGAAGCTGACCATGCTCTTGTCCAAGTTGTTGGTACTGCAGTCCCTCCCTTTCCAAGTGGTGGACTCTGCACCGTTCAGAGAACTAATGGCTTGTGCCGAGCCAAAGTGGATAGTCCCAAGCCGTAATTTCTTTTCCAAAAAGACAGTACCAGCCCTGCACAAATATGTAGAACAGAAGGTGGGCCAGTCCTTGAGCCTATCGGTGTCTTCCAAGGTGCAAGACAGCGCAGACGTGTGGAGCTGTAACTACGGTCAGGGACAGTACATATCCTTTACTTTCTACTGGGAGAATGTGCTTCCTGCCCAGCCACACCAGCAACTTGGACACGATATGCCGCTTTCTCCTCCACGTTGTCAAACTGCTGTTCCTGCGCCAATGTCCGTCTCCTCCTCCACCACCACCTCAGCCTCCAGTGCTGCTCCATCATACCACATGTGCAGGGAACCACAGTGTCACGCAGTTTTACAGCTGGTTTGCCTGGGCAAACAAAGTCACACAGGGGAGGAACTGCTCTGCGTCATGCAACAAGAAATCGATATGTGGCTTTCTCCACGACAACTGTAAATCGGAACCATGGTGACAGACAATGGAAGGAACATGGTGTCCGTGCTGCACCGAGGAGGGATGACCCATGAGCCCTGCATGGCGCACTTGTTCAATATGGTTGTCAAAAGGTTCCTGAAGTCTTCCACCCATCTGCAAGACAAATTAACAATGCCCAGAAAACTGTGCATGCACTTCATCAATTGCTACAAAGCCAAGCATACCCTCCTTGAGTTGCAGCGGCAGAACGGCCTCTCTCAACATAGGCTTATATGCAATGTTTCCACCCGTTAGAATTCCAGCCTCCATATGTTGGACCAACTCTATGAACAGAGAAAGGCCATTAACGATTTTTTGATGATCCAAACAGACAGCACTACTCCCCTGTATAATTTTGATGTCAGCCAGTGGTAGCTCATGCGTGACACTTGTCGTTTACTCAGGCCCTTTGAGGAGAACACGTTATTTGTCAGTCGCCAGGACTACGGGATGAATATTGTCATTCCACTTCTTCATGTCCTAGAACAGATGCTGCAAAATCTGTCTGGTCAGGGTACTGGAGACGTGGCGACTACATCTCATAGCCACGTGAATCCGGTGGGGGCTGAACTGGAGGAGGAGGAGGAAGACAAGCAGTGCCTGGCGAAATGAGTGGTTTTTCTACTCAGGTGACAGAAGAGAAGGAGCAGGAGCATCCGGAAGAGGTAGAGGGAGATGAGGAAGATGAGACAGATGACCCAGACACACCGTGGCAGTATACAGTGGAGATGGAGGCAGGGAGTCCCTCAGATTTACTTGCGCAGATTGCCCGCAGCATGCTGATTTGCCTGGCTAGTGACAGCTTAATAGTCACCATCTGGCAGAGGGATGACTTCTGGCTCTCCACCCTCTTGGACCCTCGCTACCGGTCCAAAATGGGTGCCTTTTTTCCACCTGCCGAGAGGGAGGAGAAACTCGCGTACTATAGAGAAATCCTATGTAGTAAGTTGGCTGCGCCATCGTCCATCCTCTGGCAGGTCTGACAAGGGGTTCCTCATTTTTCACGTATACCGCAGCAGCAGCAGCCTAAGTCTGGAGTCATTGATTAGCAGCTTCCTTCACCCGCCTAGTGATTAGAGTACTCACCAACAGCAGCAGCAGGACCTGGAGCAGCAGGTGGTGGCCTACTTGGACAGCACTCTGCCACCCCAGGTAGAAGTTCCGCTGTACTACTGGGCAGACAAACTTGATGTGTGCCCGCAACTTGCTGAGTTTGGACTGGAGAAGCTGTCCTGCCCGACCAGTAGTGTGGCACCATAGTGGGTGTTCAGTGCTGCAGGGGGCCATAGTTACCCCAAGGAGAACTTGCTTGTCCACCCGAAATGTGGAGAGACTCACCTTTGTCAAGATGAATTAGGCGTGGATCGGCCAGTATTTCCACACACCAATGCCTTATTGCATCAGATTAAATCAGCCATGACACCTCCCCAAAACTTTGAGAAATGAGTCTGGATTCTTCTGACTTCCTGCCTCAGCTACTATTCTGATGCTGCCACCCGTCTGAGGCCACATATCTGCTGCCAGTTGCTCCATCTGCCTCCCACCATCTTTACCAGGAACTGGTATTGCCACCCGCCTCCACACTCTGTGATTGTGCCACTCTGTGGCCTACTCATCTTGCTGCCACCTTCTCAACCTGTAATTTGCCACTTTGTGGTCTAGTGATGTTGCTGCCACCTCCGCACTCTGTCATTGTGCCACTCTGTGGGCTAGTGATGTTGCTGCCACCATCTCAACCTGACCGATTGAAAGCGGACACTGACGGATGAAATGAAGGGCAAAATGCCTAGCTACTGTATACACCTGCTGAGTGCCCCTAGCTATATACCTGCTGAGAGTGCCCCTAGCTATATACCTGCTGAGAGTGTCCCTAGATATATGCCTGCCTGAGAGTACCCCTAGCTATATACCTGCCTGAGTGCCCCTAGCTATATACCTGCCTGAGTGCCCCTAGCTATATACCTGCCTGAGTGCCACTATATACCTGCCTGAGGGTGCCCCTAGCGATATACCTGCCTGAGAGTGCCCTAGCTTTATCCTGCATGAGTGCCCCTATATGCCTGCTGAGAGTGACCTTATATCAATATACCTGCCTGAGTGAAAAAAAAAAAACGCCATATTTATTTAATGCCTGTCTAAGGACGTATTAACCCTGCCTAATTGCGCGGGTACCATAATTACCTCAGCTAAAAAACCCCAGGGGACTATATAGCTTCCTATCTGAGGGGATGTATATACCTGTCTGGACTGAAGGGACTTAGATTACTATAATTAGGAGTTGCTGGAAATGTAGGATTCTAAGATATTTGTGTCCATAATCTGCAGGGAGAGTATCGGCCAGGAGCATCAGCATGAAGGGTGTTGCAATACGGTTGATGAAGAATAGGGAAGGGGAACGACGCAGATCAGAAAGTCGTCTCCTGTGAGGTCACTAAATGTAACTCAGTGTAATCACTTATATTTCTGCAGAGTCTACATACAAGCTAGTAGTATTACACTATCTGTCCGGTATGGCGGAGTGTATATGTCTGTAGTGACCTGTGTACTGTGATAGTCACATGTGGGGATTGCGTTCGTGTCAGGGTGTTCTGGCAGGATTATTTGATCCATTAAGGGTAGTAATAGTTTTGGGGTTCTTGGTTTTTGTAGGAGTGATTTTGTAACAATATTCGTTTTGGTAAGATTTGCTCAATGTATTGGTGGATTATTTGGTCGATTGTTATTTGTAAGTATTACCTTAGTAGTCTGGCAACTTAGTTAGTGCTATGCATTTCACATTTATAGGATTGCTGAAGATAACCTGTACAACTGTGTTCTAGCTGCCAGACCCCCCTGATTCAACATGTTATCTCCTTATCCTGGAGGTAGGGATTTTAAATAACAGGTCATGGTAACAACCCTTTTAACCTCTTACGACCTATGATTTATATTATTTTTTAGTGTCATTAAGAAGCTATATAGCGGATTACCATAGGAGGCTGGTGCTGGCTGCTAATTGTAGCTGACACCTGCTGTTAACAGGCGAAAAAATGTGTTGCAAATTTTGTTAAAAATTGCTACTTAATTTATAAGCTGTATATAATGTTGTAAAAAAATAAAAATAAATCTTAAAAATTATGCCAGTATACAGTAGACATATGGCACATGCTAGTGTCAAGTTGATGATTTAGAGAAAGAAGGAAAAAAACATTAAATCACTTCTATCATCATATCCCTTTCTACATAAACATAGAAAGGGATTCTTTACTGTAAGAGCAGTGAGACTATGGAATTCTCTGCCTGAGGGGATCTGGTCATGGTGAATTCAATAAAACGAGTTCAAAAAGGGTTTGGTTTGGTTGCATTCTGGAGCGTAATAATTATAACACGTTATATGACTTTTTACGGATTCAGGAGAGGTGTCATTGATCCAGGGATTTTTCTGATTGGCCATGATTGGAGTCAGGAAGGGAATTTTTCCCTAAAATTGAGGACATTGGCTTCTACCTCATTGGGGTTTTTGCCTTCCTCTGGATCAACACCTTAGACAATCAGGCTGAACTAGATGGACCGACTTGTCTTTTTTTTAGCCTTACAAACTTGAAAATATGAAACATGGCATTTGTATAAGTTCTAATTGCTTATTCTGCCTGCCGTTATTTCAGATATCTTCTACACAGCTTTCCTTGAGACAGATGCAGTGCCTGATTGCTAACTGCAAAGAAAGTCAAGGACTTCTCTCCACCAGATGATACAGGAGCGTTTGCGGGAATGGTGTATATCAGCTAATGCTTCATACGTAATGCAACTTTATTAACTTGTCCTCTTAGCGACCGCCAATTAACCAATCCTGTAGTGATAAAATAGTAATGTGATTAAAAGTTCTATTTGGGATGTAATTTATTGTGATTAAACTGCAGATTACATGGTGAAAACGGGAAGGGTGTCGGTCTTTACTTCTCGAGCTCTGGCTGCCGGCTAGCTATATAATAATATTAATTCGGAGGAGGCATTTAATTGAATAAGGAGTGGAACCAAAGATAGATTCAACCTGATTTAATCATCCTTGACAGTGGTGCCGTGCTCTCAATCCGTCCGAGGGAGTATCCTGAGGGGGGCGGTCGCCCTTACCATCGACTGCACCGTCCTCGGGAGTGCCGAATCACTTGGGGCTGATCTACCCCACAGAAATTAGGTAAGTTAGCAGATTTTAGTCTGTGACTTATCCTGTTTTTGGACTTCTAGTGAAAGTCTTTTGGTGGTTGTCGCTACTTTGAGACCTGTGTAAGCGTTCAGGTGGCCTCCTGGGTGTGCTCTGGTTAATGTGAGGTATCATATGTGTATACCTTTAAACGCTACCATATTAATGCCTCTGCTTGTTGCTCTGTAAAGGGTTACGTGACTGGTAGTTGTATTTGTTCCTTTCGGTATCATATTTCGTGTAGGTCAGGAGCTGGGCACCTGATGGAATAAAAAAAAATGAGTTATCAAGAGAAAGCGACCGGTATAAGTATCCCGTAAAAGCCTGTCATAGTTATATACAGTTTATAATATATAGTTATAGACCAGTTGAATCTGCATTCCTGAAGGAACTGGCCAATTGCCCAAAGCTGTTATAGGTTATATAGTTTAAACAGAGACGATCTGGAGAAAAAACTGGTTAAAGCATAACCATAAGCCTGCTTATAGTTATAGAAGACGATCTGAAGAAATGGTTTTTTTTTTTTTTTTTTTTAAAAAAGAGTTGACATAAGCTGTTTATAGACAGAAGATCTTGGTTTTGATTAAGCCTGTTTTTGGTACCAGATAGTTTTGAGATGACGGCCTGTTATACAGATGGTATTAATCAGATGTTATTTGATATGTAGTTAGGTTATGTTGGGACTTAATCTCAAACATACACATGTGTTAATGTGGTTCTTGTTTTATTAGGTACAGAATAAAACAGCGATTCAGGGTTAATTTTATATTCAAGCTACATCACTTGTTTCTTTCACACTGAAATTCTGGCTGAGTGTATAACCTTTGGCTTTCGGATTTCAAAGATTGTTAAGGGTGGGTTTGTACCTTGCGGGCACATTTCTCCCTCGGAGCTGTATGGACTACTGAAAAATCATTATAGCGCTCAGTCAAAAGGGTGCAGTTCGAGTAGTAGTTTTGATCGAAGAGAAAAATAGAAAAAAATATAAATGAGACTTGAGAGAAAATGCCATATTACGTCTGTGTAATGAGCATAAATCACGAAGATAACGCTAGCATGTGGGGAGACAGCACTGAAAGAAAATAACGATGTCTTTAGCAAAAGCATTGTTAATTGAAACTGAATTTAATAAAATAAGAAGGATTTGAGAATGCATATGTATAAAGAGTGAGCTGCCGCCCATTCCCAAGATGGGACTTTCAAAGTTGGTGGAACTGGACGTCATCAAATTCCATTCAACGCTGAAACTTTGCATAGTTTGTGGGAGGGAACGTTACAACACTGATCACTCTTGTATTACCTAACTCCTGCCCCTCCCGGTATTCTTCCCTCAGATCCGTGCCAGAACCTCCTATTTATTTTCTGTAGCCATTTTTATGAAGGTCCAAAACATTCTCTGTATCCGGAAAAGGCAAAACCAAACCCCGCCCTTTGCACTTCCTTGGCCATATTTGTGTCCTAAGCAACCAAAGAACCCCGGAAGTTCGGGTTGAATTTAAACAGGGGCCATTTGGGTCCCTAAAAACATTCCTACCCCCACCTCCCCTCCGGAAAATTCACTTGTTATTTAAAAGAAAACATTGTATGCAACAGTCTGTGATAATAGTGTTGAGCGATTCGTGGCCATCGACATGGTCGATGGTCTTAGTCGCCATCACGACAAGATGTCGATGTCGATGTAATTATGATCGATGACCATTAAGTCTATGGGGGAGAGCAAAAACACCTTCATTCTTTCACCCAAACGGGGTGGAGAACTGGAATTACTCCACAACATCAAATGGATACGGCTAATTTAGGGAACAACCCCTTGTTTAAAATTTCTAAAACCCAAAAAAATTTTAGCAGATTAAAATTCCTTCACCCAAAAAAGAAAAATACTGTTAACTTGGGAAAGGGAAACCAAAATAAAATTACTTTTTTATAGTAATTAAAATAGAAAACAAGATTCTTCCCAATATATAACAAGGGGAAATACTAAATAAGGTACCCACAAGTTAAAGGAAGAGGGGGAAAGGTAACTCAAGGATAATTTCTCCCCTCCCTGCGATGTTCCTATCTAATGCCGTATCTGCCTAATTTTACCGGGAATAATGCGGCTGATATAAGGACGACCCCCCGGTCTCGGAACCTTCCTGTCCAAATCATCACCTTACATGCCCCTAACACCTAACCATAAAGTGTAAAGTAGTGTGTTAAATCAAAAAAGTGCTCAAGTGCAAAAATCACAATATATTTCTATTGTTAATTCCACCTATGTAATGTCCCGAACATGTTTTCAGTACCTACTTTACTTCCTTCAGGGGACAAATTTGTAGGCAATTTAAAAGACCGATGGTGAATTCTAGAGCATAAGGCTAATAGTATGCGGGCATCATGGTGTTTGCACAGCATACCGGGAATGTGCAAGCTGCCCAGTTTACATAGTATTTCGGGTATCCCTTGTATCCATCTAGGGGACCGCATTTTATTCATCCTCGTATATTAGGCAGTCAGTATGCATTGATAGGTAGCATAGCAGGGATGGTGTAGCAATTATCCTGGTGTTGTGTTCTATCTACCTTCTTCCTTAAAGTGTCGTGGGTATCCTTTATATTAGTATGTGCTCTGTTTGATATTAATTGGGAGAGTAATCTTGTTCTCTCATTATTTTAATTACTATATTTAAAAGTTATATTTTATTTTGTGTTTTCCTTCCAAGGATTAACAGTATTGTAAACACAGTTAGGTTATAAATAGCAACCACCGAAAAAACAATCACCTAGCACATTCTACTTGCCATGGTCCTTGTACATCAGCATGACCTTAAACACTGGGCTTCACCCACAAGTTAAAGTGACAGAAGGCCAGTTATTAATTTGAACCATCATTTTTACTTGGCAACTGGTCATTGTTTATCCCTGTCCTGGGAACGCTGCATGAGCCCCAATACCTGCATGACCACCAAGATTTTAAAGTGCCGGAAAAAGGAGGTCTTTCACCACCATTTTAGTTTCCTAGACATGTGGACTATCCCTGTCCGGGACTCGCATGAGCCAAACTGCCTGAACCCCACATTTAAAAAGTGCCGGAAAAAAAAGGAGTCTTTCAACCACCATTTTAGTTGAATATGGTCATTGACTTATATTCCTGTCCTGTACCTCAGAAGATACCTTAAAATCTGTCTGACCAACAAGAATTAAAATAGTGCCGGGGCAAAAAAAAAGGGTCTTTCAACCACCTTTTTGTTTCACTGGACATATACATGTCCCTGTCTGGGTAGCGCTTGCCCCTCACGTATGAGGGCAGGACCAATTGGCTGCACTTGGAAATTCTGGTGGTTTAACGCTCATGTTTAACCCTGTGCCCATTTTTCTTGGCATTCTTTTTCTATGTTACTCAAACGTTGATGG
Source organism: Phyllomedusa bahiana (assembly GCA_025379985.1). Taxonomy (NCBI): domain Eukaryota; kingdom Metazoa; phylum Chordata; class Amphibia; order Anura; family Hylidae; genus Phyllomedusa; species Phyllomedusa bahiana. The sequence goes on along the minus strand of JAODAL010009626.1, from coordinate 6,902 downwards.
AGGAAATTGTCTACTGTATATTTGTTCTCTTCAGTGAGCTCCATACTCCATGGTCCTTTGAATAACCAAATTCGGGTCTAGTTTTCCTGTACTCCTTGTACAATTCAGAAGGATTGTTTTACCAGCGCTATTTTGTAACAGTGTAAAAGTTGTTATTGTACTTTTGAATTCTAGAAAAACACATTTTATAAGTAGAAAGGATGGAAATCCCACCATATCTTTTTTCTCTTTTTTTTAATTGTATTAAATGCGGTTGTCTCAAAATACTGGGGATTGATAGGTAGGTTAATGATCACTTGTGCTATAAAACATGAGTCAGTTACTTTTTGCAAATTTGTACCTTCGCATTAACAATGTCCCTCCTTCCTATTCCCTGTTTCTGACAGAACCTTCACCCTTGAGCCACTCTGGACAATTGTGAAAGAACAAATGTCTGTTAAGAAATTAAACAACAATTTTTTTTTATTATTAGGGACCTGTAGTATTGCAGCATTTCAAAGCTGCATGACACACTTTAATTATTTATTAAAAGGTTTCTCAGCCTCTGTTAAAATTGTGTGAGGGAGAAATGCCACTTTTTGATAGCCACTTTTATGTTCCATAAAAGGACCATGATTATTGCTGTATCTCCACTGCTACATGGACCACCAAAAAATTCTTAAATCATGACTTCTATGCCCACTATTAATAATAGTGAGGAGAGAAGAAAGAACATGCCACTTAGAAGCCTAAATTTCTGTTCCTTGGACCTAATATTATTGCTGGATACTCCCAGCATCCATGGGACCTAAAACCAATGGATCTAATGACAGGGAAAAACTTATAAAGATTAATGTGAGTGCTAATTGGGAATACGAGTTTGTTGTATGATACCTTGCTGTCTTTTAAACCACAGGTCTCTACAGCAAAACCCCCTCCACCTCCCCCCCAGCATAATGATACTGTTGGTAAAAGAGAATAAAAATTTGCTGTAAGTAATGATCATTTCTTAATAAAACATTTTTCTAGAGGACCATTTCTGTTTGAATAGAATGTGATGAATGACCGGGCAACTATTTAGTGTACCTGGCCAATTGGGGCCAATATCTATAGTAGATCAATGCCCCTGATTAATCTTGATTGATAAGTCTAAACGTTCCACATTATCTGTTGGAAAGCTGGATAAGTTTGTCTGTACCATGACGCCTCCAGCTGTGCTGAGGTCTGCCTCAGATATGACGCTGGCCTGCTGGGCGGGACAACCCACCTCTATGGGAGTGGCGAGCGTGAGAGGGCCATTCGTCCATTTTGGATACCCATGTAGGTACTATTGGGTCCGGAACACATAACATATAACATTGGTGTTTTGAGAGAAGATAGTCTTGCACCATGATCATTAAGCCTAGGGGTTTCTCTGTTGTGATGGATGTGTGCCCTGCATTTGCATGCGGTATTGGTGAAGTGGTAACAAAGATTTTCCAGAGGTCACCATTAGGCCTTCTGCCACCTTACCTTGCTGCTCGCCGCTACCGGCTCAACTTGGACACTATTACTGCTAGTCACGTCGCTGATGTTGTTCCACCGTGACATTTGGGGGATCGTGGAAGCAGAATTGCAACTGGGTCTCCGCTTGATCAATCCAGGCAAATCGGTCTCCATTTCCTGCATTTTACTTCTCTATTTGGGTGGGTGGAAGGAAAGTGCTGATGTTGTTGTTTTGTACCGGGGATCCAGGAGGGTGGCCCACCCAGTAAATGTTGTTCATTTTGATGGACTGAATTGCCGAGGATATGTTGAGGAAATGGAGCTTCCAAGCACTCATGTGTAGAGATGCGACGCCTTGAATTTCCCAAAGCATACTGGGTCGAGGCCGGCACTAGCAAACTGATCTTTCTCATCTTCATCTCCGCCTCAAATTTCGCGCCAACCTCTTTCCAAGGGCCAGGGACGTCGGTAACATCGGTGTATAGGAATACCTCCTACTCCTCCTCCTGACTCCTCCTACGCTGCCTCGGCCACAGCTTCATCACAGCCCCTGCACTTGCATGAGATGTTGCAACCTGAGAAGGATGCGCCACCTTGCTTAGCTCTGGACCCCCGAACCACTGGCCTATTGTAGACCGAATGAAATTGGGGAGGTAACTGTCGGGCCTTGTGGATTTGACTGGAGAGAAAGGCTTCGTGTCCGATCTGGTGTCAGTCTCCTCCTCCATCGCTGGGGGACTGTATGTTTTCAGTGTGTCCAACGATCGTTCCAGTAACTATGATCACCACAATGCTCATGCTGACAAGAGGCAATGTCTGCACCGACCTTTTTGGTGGCATTCTTCATTAAACTGTCAAGGTGGTACAGAGCTCTTTCACCTGCCTCCACTCTCGATGCTCAACAACCCGTAGGTCCGCTCCGATGCCTTGTCAGGCAGAGTGGCAAATTCTGTACTGCGCGTTTTGGCATTGACGATGCTGCCACAATCGCTGGAGATAGTGGAGGGTGGGGAATTCCAGAAGTTGCACACGTCAAAAATGAACGGTTGTCGGGGAGGCCGAGGCTGACAGCTGCATCGCAGCCTGGCGGGTCGCCAAGCCAGGGTGCGAAACGGAGGAGGTGCGCGAACTTTAGACTTCGAGCCTTCCTCAAGCAGGCAGTGTCCAGACCCGTCGGTAGCTCTTTAGTAAATTTCTAGACACATGGTTCATGACATGTGCAGGAAAGGGATGTGCTCAGCATTACCGTTTTAAGGGAGACGACAGCAGAATTTCGCCCATTATCGGCACACCACCTTGTCCTGGGACACAAGGTTCTTGGCACCCAGCCAAGCACTCGGGTCTCGTTGCGGAAGAGCCGTTCCACAGCTCCTCTGACCTGTGTGTGGACGCGTCTCCATGAAAGATTAATTTAAACTCGGGCCTGGTTTCTCTGGGCACGTTGATGCCACCAGAGGGACCTTGGGGGAAAGAACCCTGCACATCCCTGCGGTTTGATAGAGCGTGCGCCGAGCCTGAGAGCAACCGTCACCCCACAGGGAAGTGACATCCACCCAGCTCACCAATTTAGCTGCACAGAGATATAGAGGGCCTTGGCCATGCTTAATAGTCCATGTTGTCGGTGGTAAGTTGGAATTTTCCGGCCTCCGATGCAGACAACGACACATGAATTTTTAGTAGATGACACGTGGCTGGCCAGGGAAGGGTCGGCTTTTCTCGGCAAAGAAATGCCTGATCGGCTATGGTATTTGGAGGGCAGGCATAGGGCACTGACGTCGGCGGAACCCATCTGTGTCACCAGACGGGAAAGGCAAACATTTCCAAGGCCCAAAAGCCTGGCAATTGCGCACCATTCAGGCTTTTGGCTTTGGGATGGTTTGGGGTTTAAAGTGTTTTCTTCTGCTCCCAAACCTGGATTGACAGGGAAGGATGCCTGCTTGCTCTGTCGCCTGTACGGCGTGCAGTTCGTCAAACTGGGTGGGAGGAGAAGGGGTTGGCGGTTAGGATGGGTATCGGGTGGTGCTGGTGTGGTACTCGGGCGACGGTTTGGTGGCTGAAGCGGAGGCTGATCTGATAATGATCTCTGAGAGACATGGGCAGATGAGGAAACGCCTTGGTGGTGCGTCGGGAGGAGGAGGAGGCGGAAGACTGATGGGTGTGACTGTGGTTGGAGGCACGGCGTAGGTCTTGGGCCTGTATTGGACAAGTGTTGCCTCCAATTTCATCTCATGCTTTCGATTGCATGTGAATAGGGGGCATGTTAGGTGGTGGTTATCACACTTAAGGTTCTTGGCCTCTACTTATGCGTTCTACGGCAATCGGAGGCATATGACATTGCTGGGTGAATCAGAGGCTTGCTTAAGAACGGCCCTGGCTTGAGAGGTCTGGACCTTTTTGACGGCGATAAGCGAGGAGCGGGGGTATTGCAGCTGACCGTGGCTGAGCGGAAATCATATCAGCGGATCTTTCTACGACCCTTTCTCTCTTTTTTGAGGCGGAAACCGTTAATGACACTACACCATCGTCTTCATCCTCGTCCAGTGATGAAGTGCTTCGTAACGCAAATCTGCTGGAAATGACCACGTTGGATCTGCCACATGTCGTCTTCATACCTTACTTCAAACACAGGTGACTTCGTCGTCTGACAATCTGCTTCCAGATCTGCGGGCTACAAGCAAGAGGGTCCCTGCAAAGGCCGATGCCGACGCCCGGGGACTTTTGATGGATTGTCCGGGCTTCCCTTTCTCCTCCTCTGATGGATTCACGTTAATGTGCGTCTGAGCAGAGAACAATCATCCCTCTTTCGGCCTCTTGATCTTTTTAACATGCCTTCTGACCCCAACCTGCATTTGTCATCAAAGAGGTCTACAGGATAATGGATTATCCACAGTGGTGGGTACACGAGTTTGAATTTGGGGCCTGCTTAATGTGGGACGGATGCTGGTGTGCTGATGATGACATTTGTGGCCGTGATGGAGGACGAGCGGAGGGTAAGGAACTGCTGGAGGCAGGTTGCATTAACCATTGGAATTGACAGTTTGGCGACGCTGTTCCCGTTCTGAGATTCCTGGGCCCTGACCTATGCGTATGTAGGGCTGAGGGCCCATGCAAATAAATGACGTTCAGCTGGCATTGCGTTTAGTAGTCGCCAGCACTGGGATGGTGAACCGTCTCTCCGTATCACTATAACATCCATGTCCTACCCCCCTCTTTGCTCGCGTTCACCTGAATTTCGATCATGTTCATAAATATAAAATTTTGAGAAGGTATGACAGGAGTTTTGGAAAGTCTCTTATCTAAAAAGGACTGCAAATTCCACTGATATTCTCAAATCACTCAGAAATCAAAAACAATAATTGCTGGATCAAAATATAACTGCAAAGTAGATCTATCAACAAAGCTGGCCCTGCGCCTATGTGGAAAAATATTTTCGTTATCTGATATGTATTCGGATATGACAAGGTATTTTTGGCTCCTATCAAGTCCCCTATGGTGAATACGAAATTGCTCTGTATTTCAAATTTAACTGCAATAGTAAGATATATCAACAAAAGCTGGCCTGCGCCACAAAGCTGAAAAAACATCTTGTTTCTGAAATGTAATTCGGATATATGCAACAGGTTATTTTTGGCACACGATCCAAATTCACCTGTGGTGGACTACAAAATTGCTGTATTCATATTTTACTGCCAAAGTAGATCTATCATCATAGCTGGCCTGCGGCAAAGTGAAAATATAAAAAACACGTATTCTGAAACGTATTCGGATTATATCATAGGTAATTTTTGGCCAACTAATCAATTCATCCTGTGGTGACTACAAAAATTGCTGTATTCATATATTTAACTGCAGACTGGCTCTTAAAACAATATAGATACTGGGAAGCAAAAGTGCAAAAAAAATACACGTATATGTAATGTTTCGGATCATTAAAGGTATTTTTGCGCACGGTATCTATCTTCACCTTAGTGATGACCTACAAAATTTGCTTATTCTAATTTAAACTGCAAAGTAGATCTATCAACATAGATGGCCTGCGCCATAGTGAAATAAAAATGCACGTATCAGTAATGTTTTTCGGATTATTCAAGGATTTTTGGCACCTATCCAATTTCACCTGTGGTGGACTACAAAATTGCTGTATTCTAATTTAAACTGCAAGATGGCTATCAGACAATTAAGGAAACTGGGCAAAAAGTGAAAAAAACACGTATCTGTAAAGTTTCCGGATAATAAAAGGTTTTTGTGGCACCTATTCAATTCACCCGTGGTGACTTCTAAATTGATGTATTCATATTTAACTGCAAAGTTGATAAACAAAGCCTGGCCATGCGCCAATGTGAAAAATATACTCGTATATGAAATTATTCGGATATTACAAGGTATTTTTGGCACTTTCATTCAACATGTGGTGCTACAATAATTGCAGTATTCACATTTATGTGCAAGGTGCCTCCAACTTCGGTACAAAGCTTGTAGTGCGCCAAAAAAAACACGTATCTGTAATGTATTCAGATAATAAAAGGTATTTTTGGCACCCGTTCAATTTCACTGTGTGATGTACAAAATTTGCTGCATTCACATTTAAGTGCAAGGTGCCTCAATGAACATAAGCTGTGTAGTGCTCAAGTGAAAAATAAAACCGTATCTGTTTGTTATTCGGTTATATTATAAAGGTATATTGTTGGAACATTTCAATTCACCTGTGGTACTTACACAATTGCTGGATTCAAATTTAACTGCACGGTGGCTCTATCAACAAATCTGGACTGGGGGCAAAAGTGCAAAAAACACGTATCTGAAATGTATTCGGATTAAAAGGTTTTTTTTGGCACCTATCAATTCACTGTTGACTACAAAAATTGCGATTAAAAATTTAACTAAAAGGGTGTCATAACAAACTGGCCTGGCCAAAGTGAAAAAACCCTTTTAAAATTTATTGGGATAATAAAAGGTTTTTTGGGGCACCTTTTAAATTTAAACTTGGGATACAAAAATTTCGATTCAATTAAGTGCAAGGTGTAAATAAACAAATGTATGCCCCAAAATAAAAACAGTATCGAATTTTCGGTAATAAAGATTTTTTGGGCACCTTTCAATTCCCCTGGGTGACTCAAAATTTGCATTTCCCTTTTAAGGAAAGGTCCCTAATGAAAAAAGCTGTAGTGCCCAAAGAAAAAAAAAACACGTATCTGAATGATTTCGGATAAAAAAAAGGTATTTTTGGCCCCTTCAATTCACTTGGTACTACAAATTGGATTCAAATTTAATAAAGGGGTCCCAAAACAAACTGATGGCCCAAATGAAAAAAAACGATCGAATGTATTCGGTAATAAAAGGTATTTTTTGGAACCTATCAATTCACCTGTGGTACTACAAATTGCGGGATTAAAATTTAACTGCAAGTGCTCTATAAAAACGGCTGGGCAAAAGTGAAA